>PVIA01006330.1:0-99179 GCA_004024845.1 Tonatia bakeri | reverse complement strand
TTGTTAACATCTGTGAAGACTGGGTTTAGCAAAAGGACACAGGAGCAGGAAATCAAAATACTAACTTAACTGGAAGCACCCATAAACACAAATGTGAAGAACTACAAGGACAACACTAATAGGCTATGATGTGAGGGGTTTAAGGACAAACTCCTGGAACAGGTTTTGAAGGAAAAAAAATAACCTCAAAGTCTTTTTCACTGTTACAAAGCCTAGAGAAATTAGACTCCTGGTATGATTCAGAGTGAGTGAGAAGAAAAATTCTGTGAAAGTCTAAAAAGGTTATTGCTAAATGCCTAAGAATTAAACTATGACTGCAGATAACACCTGTGCTATGCATTTAATTTGTGTAAAATTTGCTCATTTAAATATACTTTGATATAGTTAACTTCTTAGAAGATTTATATTTTTTCAATTTTAAATACGAAAGCAAACCGTAAGAGATATACTGAGAGTATACAATACCACTGCATAATATATATCTGGAATCCTAGTATCAGGATTCTGGTATCAGGAGAAAAGTGCAATTACGTGAACGCTAAAGGAGCTTAAGACATGGATAGGAACCAAAAGTTATTTACTCAAATGTTAATATACTGAATTAATAAAAGAAGAATGAAAGCTAGAACAAAATTTCCAACTTAAGGATACAATAGTAATAAGCTTTCCACTAGAATAGAATATTAATCCACATGATATGAATGTAGAAAGGAAGGTAAGTGAAAATATGTAAGACAGATAACCTCCAAAACATGTGTCTCTAAATGACTTCTAGACTTTTGTCCAATTACTTTATCTTGTAATCGGATAAAACATATGTAACATATTACTGAATAAATAGTAAGTCCTTAGTAAATATGGTAACAGATATACCATTAGGGAAAAGCATATCATTTCAGAGTTTTTGATGGATGAAATAGGAAAATTCAGAGCAAAATTTGATGTCTAACTATCCTAGGCCTTAGAATAATTTCAAAAAATTCCAAGAAAAGATTAAAGATTGCTTCTTGAGCAGTAACTTGAGACACAAGAGGGCTAGGGATGCTCTCAGCAATAAAAACCTGGTTCTCCACAAATTACTTATTAGTTGCAAGTCTATATATCAGAGAAATCAGACATTTTTGATCAGGTGATTATTACCTATAACCAAATCCTGCCTTCAGAAGGATACAACACTTACGTAGCACAGACAGCTAGAACTGAAAGCAAAACTAAAAGTCTTTTAGGGCAAAATCCTATGTTTGGAGAGAGAAGAAAAAAGGCACCAGTCACTGCCTCAAACCTGGGAAAAGTATTAACCACAGATAAATCAGAGGCATCGTTCCATTCTTTTATTGTTATTGGGGGTGGGGGGCAGGAAGCAGGATTTCTGGTTCCATCCTCTCTAACAAACTGAGAAAAGACAACCAGAACCACTCTGTGATAATGTGAACTTCCCATCTGGCAAAGTTTATCAGGGATGTTGCTAAAGGACTGAAGGTACAAAATAAGGTTAGAGTAAATGACCCCTTGGCTTTTCCAGTTTTCACAGTTTGTATAAGGTAACTGAGACATAACAGAAAAAAAATTACTAAAGTGAATTAAGAGTCTTTCTTATTCAAGTCTTAGATTTGCCAGTTAACTGGATAACTTGGGCAAGTCACTAAGAATTCTCTTAATTCCAAAATGAGAACTAGATGACTTCTTAGGCCCCTCAAACACTAGAAATTAATTATACCATCATATCAATATGGCATATTTCCTAAATAAACTAAAGGGAGTGGGGGGGGGGAGCCAATCTCTAATGATGAGATAAAATGTTTACTGTAAAAGATAAACATTTAGTTGATTTTGGTGATGGTATGGTGTACGAGTACTTCCAAACTCATCAAATGTACACATTTAAACCTCAATAAAGCTGTAACAATATTTAGTCTTAGTTTTGCAAAGTCTAAGTAATGAGATATTCTACAATGTAGAACTATTAGGGAAGAGTGGGAAATGAAGATCTATGATAAAAATAGAATTTAAATACTTTAAAAATGCTTTCTAAATTAAATTAATCACAAAATCATGACAATGCTCTAGTGATTATTTTTACTAAAAATGTATATGAATAATTTGATGGTATATTTATAACTTATCAGTCCACAATGTTTCTGTTAGTTATGGGGATGCTAAATATGTTTTCCATATTCAAATTATATTACAGTTTACTGGAGCTAAGTTACACAAGTGAACTCATTTTTCCTTAAAACCTGCTTTTTATTGTGTGTTCATCTTTCTAAAACAAAGCCAGAAGACTGACTTCCTTCTAGACTGGCTCCCACAACTGTAATTAGCGTGTCCTGTGCATTTTACAGCCTAAGTATTTCCCAACTTGTTCCTTCTCCTACATTCCCACTGCAATTTACCTTAGTTTAAAAGCCCTGTTCCACTTTTCTCTGGACTTCCTACCTCTAAGATTTGCTGTTTCTTTAGAACCTTTTTCATAATATTTTCAGTTTGTTCACAAATGTAACACTGATCCTATCACTCCTTTACTTTAAAGTTCTGAGGATCTTTAAACCTGCTCTCTCCACTTTATTGCCTATACTTAGAGGATCAAGTCTAACCTACTAAGTGTGGCCTATAAAACCCTTCATGATGGCCCCATTCTCTAGTGTAAGATGCTGCCACTAGGGTATCAACACTATAAGCTGCGAATGAATGATGTATCTCAACTGAAACATGTTCTCTAGCTGATCAAATAAGTTGATTCCTATGAGGTAGTTAAAATGCTATCTGTTACATGGCAAATGTTTGGTATGTGTTAGCTATTACCATTTCATGCCTTCTCTTCTTTCCTCAAACTACCAACACATTCTCCACATGCTAACTCCGGGATGCTGTTGGTTTCCTATTTTACTGAGAAAAAAAACAAATGAACAAACAAACAAAAGGAGAACATTCTCAAACTCCTAATACTATGCCTTCTTCTTTCTTTCCTGTTATGATGGATAAACTATGCTTCTCCTTAGCCAACCTTTCCCCTTGCACTAGATTTCATTCTCTCTCCTATGCAAGAATATTGTTCTAGCAATTTTCTTCTGTCTCCTGTATCACCAATTTCTTCTCCTTATTGGATCATTTTCCTTAGAAAACAACCTTAGTATTTTTTTCATTATAAAACAAAGAAAATAAAAACCTCTCCCCAAATCTCGCATCCTCTCTCTTGGTTTCACTTTATGCTTTGCCTTTCCCTGTACCGTAAATCTTAAGGAGCAGGCACAGACATCATTCTCCACCTCAGTCCACTACAGTCTTATTGCTAAATTCCTTAGGAAGTCTAAAAACTACATACATAATTTTGAAATAAAAAAGTAAATTATAGAACATACTTTTTCCCCCCTCATTCCTGTGCACATATATACATGGTAAGGCAAGGAAAACTTACAACTTTCACTTCTGTAATTATTCTATTTCACTAGAATAACTGGTAAAATAATTTCAATGTATATATAGGTATGTGTACAGTTATAATAAAATAATTCCACTAATTAAAAGTCAAATTAATTTAACATACCATGTTATTTCAAATTCTAGAGATTAGTGAAAAAATTATACCCCAGGGAAAAACTTCTAAAGAACTACTGATAATAATGTTCAAAGAAAGATCAGGCTGACAAGAAGCGCAGTTTCTGTGTATCTCTGTAGCGCTCATCTACCTAGCTGGGAACTTGAGTTGTGACGTTTGGGAAGTTTTTCCCATTCAAGCCAAGCTATATTCTTAAAATTAAACTATAAAGGGAAAAATAAACAATACAGATAAAACTATTATGTTAGAATCTAGAACTAAATGTAAGCAGAACTTATGATTTTATATTATTTTACAGTAGGCAAAACTGAATATTTAAAACATGGCCTTCGTAGTTAGTATAACTGGCCTCATGTCTGGATCTACCATCTTACTATGAATGTTTCTATAGCAAATAATTCATCTTCTCTAAGCCTGTTGCCTTACCTGTAAAATGGATGCGTTATCTCAAAGGAAGATGTATTTGAATGCTAAGTACCATATTTAGTACACGGTGGTGGTGATCAATATAAGCAAAAATTAAGAATGTGGTTCTTATACATAATGTCTCATTTTAACATCATAGAAGTATAAAACAAAAATGATTCTCATTTTACTATTTAAAAGAGGGAGTATGCATAATCCACCTTCCAAAGCAAGAAAAAAATGCTGGTGGAATGGATGTCAGCCAAGTTCAGGGAAGGATAACTTACTCAGGCAGTCTTAGCAATGAGCACTCTGCCACATTTGATTTTCCTAATCAGACAGGATCAATACAATTCTAATTCACTTCCAAAACAGTAAAGCTGTTTTTAGATTCCACAGCTTTTTTTAGTTATGCTAAAGATTAAGACTTCTGGTTCCTGGAATTTGGAAGTCAAACTTCAGTGATAACTCTGCTGAGAATATGAGGTTTGTAAAGAGACCCACGTAATTCCCATTGTTGCAGCACAGGTAAGTAATGATTCAGAAAATTGGTAGGTGGGACATGATTTCAAATTTGCTCCAAGACGGTGGTAAAGAAAGTGGTGGTACTGATAACACTTAGACACAATATGCATAAAATTATCCTGACACATGTCAGCTGGAAACCTATGACCCTTTCAGAGACAGATCTGATTTATTACAGTCTTTCTATTTCAATTTGAAATATTCATTAAATAATTTGGTAAAATAAAAAGTAATTACACTTGTTTCTGAGAAGCCTTATGATGATCCTTTAGACAGAACAAAAAGGTCCTTATTCCTTAGCTCTCTTGTCTGCTGCCACTATGACATTATCAGAGTAACTTTTGTTTAAACATTTTATATATACATTTTCTGATTATGATTTATTTTCCTTTTTGTTTATTTCCTTGACCTTACCTTTAATACTTCCTTGAATCTGAATTCATATAAATATAAAAAGTCTATTGTTTCATAAAATGAATACATTAAATATTTACTTCTCTTTTATTCTTCTATAATGCTTATCAGGGAAGGGAAAAAAATTATTTCGCACTTATCACACTATTGTATTTCTTCCAAGTTCTTCTTTTAAGACACATTCAACAAGTATCATATATGAATAGAGATTAGCTAAATTCATACTACTTACACTTCTAACCTAATTAGCTTTATTAATTAAACTTGCCTAAATATAGTATAAATCTAGAAAAGTTTATATGCTTGTATACTCTTTACCTAAGCTAGACAACCATATTATAGTGAATAACATCATTTGCTAACTATATACCACCCTGGTTCCTAATAAAATCTAAACTAGCTACCATTATCTTAAGTAATCCTAAAAACAGTTATCAAAGTAATTTTGTAAAAAATGATTTAGACCTCAGTGTGAATGTACTTTATTAAAGCAAAGAGGTCATGCGTTTGAATCCAAATAATGGGTGCATCAGTTAAGACTTCCATAAACTATCTCAGTGAGTGTATTTGTATATTGCATAGCTGACATGTGAACTGAAGGCCAAGGAGAACATACTGTCATATTTTAAGGAACTTGGGGAAATTTATCTGGAAGTGAGGAGGTCATTAAGAAAAAAGACCACTCAGCTAGGTGTAATTTCTTTGGGTCTATTTTCCACAGTGGTGAGAGAGACTATCATGGATGAAGGGCTAGAGCAATCCTAGGAGGCAGAACTGGAATCAAATGATCAGTATAATATATTAAAAACAAAAAACAACAAAAATATAACAATAATAAAAAGCAATAGAAGAAAGAACAGTTTGAGAAAATTTGGAAGCCTAAGTTGCTATATATTTTATGAATATCAAATTCACTTACAAGACACAAACCTGCCCAGTACAGTCTCTCTTTCACCCGCTGAAAGAGATTTATCACCTCAGCGTATCTCTGAACAGCAAAAACCCGACAAGAAACGATGGAAGGTGTCCCTATGACTGGTGCTTGGCATAGTCATACACATTATAGAAGAAAATTTGAAGTTAAGTATGTTCTTCCAAACATGTTTTATAGTATATATTTGCCAACACAGGAATTAGAATAGACAGCATAATAGTCATATTTTAATAAATACACTTTAAAAAAGTGTGATTAAAAACAAATGTTTTAGCTGCAGAATGTCTTAGCTCAGAATAACTGAAATGCTTCAAAAATGGGGAAGGGATAACATCCTCATTAAATAAAACCACTCTGGTGAGTTGATAAATAATTAGTAACTGATAAAACTCAGAACAAAGCTTCAGAAATGGCTTGATGAGGCAGGTAAGGCTGACAGACTTACTCTGAAGCTGAGGTTGCTGGAAGGAAAGGGGCTGTCCGAACACAAATGGGCTGTGGACTAGGGAAGAGGGAGGTTTTGCAGCTTGATCAAAGATGGAAGGAGCTGGGAGATTGGGCCGTGACTGAATTGAATTCAATATGGCACTCAGTTGGTCACCTGCAGTGGGCAAAACAGTCAAAACTACAACTTGTTATTAATTAACATCCAAAATGGCAAAGTAAACGGTGCTTCATGACATTCAGATAAAGTTAAACACTAAATAAAACAATGCCAATTCAGAAATGTGTGGAGGTTGGTGATCATTAACCTCAAATTAGGGACCAAAAGTTGCATGTTGTTTTAATAACAGAAGCACCCACAAAATCAATTAAAACAGCCCAAATTGATTTAAATTCATCGATTAAATTCATAGATATTCACAGATACAACATCTAGCAACAGCACAGGAGAATACACAGTCTATGAAGAATCTATGGTAAGTTGATTATCATCTAAGTATAAATGAAGGTCTAAGAAAATGTCTCCTACACAGTACCTGACAATGATTAATAACACCCTGCCTCACACACAGTATACTGCATGCAGAAAATAAGTAGGTAAGATGAGTGTTGAAAAATGCAGGACTCAAGGGAGGCAAAGCATATGTTAACAACGTGGTAATATCTTTATATTACAGCTATAAGTTAGTACTTTCTTTTTTAAAATTATTACTGCCAAAGTAATCATTCATTTTTAAAAGCACAGATTCTTTTGCTTTTATGGATAATAGAAAAGTCTCTAAGACAGTAAGATAAAAAGGAATATGAGCTACCTAACTTGAATAGTATCTCAAATATGAATTCTGACATTTTCCCTTAAGATTAAATACAAAAGACATTAACAGGAAAACATTTTTAAAAATATGAAATAACATAACTGGATAGACTATAGCTGCTTATTTATAAGGCTATAGTTTAAATGATGCTGAAGAGAAAAAAATTTCAAATGAAGCACCAACAGAAATAGATTTACATAGAAAGAAGTATACACACAAGCTATACATATTTATTTTTCAAAAATTAATGCTGTAGATTACAAAAAGAATTTCAGAGCTTTTTAGAGATTATAATTAATTTTACAAAATTGTTTTGAAGAGAAAAAATTCTTATAAAACAGTATCTTGAATAGTATAGAGTTAAATAAAATGGGAATTATTGTTAAAGGTAATAAATAAATGTTAGATATAGTCAGATAAAACTTTCTTAGCATTTTTTGTTTCATCTAAATATTTAAAAAGTGTATAAATAAGCACATGCTATTTTTGAGCAATAGTAACAAAATCCCACTTTTAAAAAGTAATATATCATTATTTCTATTTAATAATACGTCAGCAATGTTTGCATCTCTTAAAAGTTGGTTTTTATGATGTTTTCATAAATTATATTTTAAATACTGATTTAAAGTGATAGCCACCAGTACAATTTAGACATTTTAGAGACTGAAAACATACAATTTGAATTAAACATGGCTTTAAATCAGGTTACTATAGAAGTACAGTAGTGGTAAGTAGGCACCGAGATTTTAAGGACTGGCAATGGTAAAAGGAACACGAAGGAAACACCACTAGGAATTTACTCCGCTCCACAAGTATGAAGACTGAGCTAATGTTAGCTGAAACCTGAGCTCTACCAGAAGTGAGCAAGCACACCTGCGGGAGACACCAGCACAACAGAGCAGGGAGAGCCAAAAAGTGTGGTTAGGCTTCCTTCATAAAAATTTTCTGTGGAAAATAATATCAAATGAGGTGGTTTTATTTTAAATTGAGTATTTCCTCCTTGTTGATGTAATTTTGCTTTTCGTAGACTTTCATTATTTCACTTGCACTGCAAGTCAAGTAATGCAGTTTAAGTAACACTTAAAATTATTTCCTTGGAAGCAATTTTCTCCCTCTAACCTATTGTCCAACTGCATGAGATCTGCTGACGACATGGCTGAGTTTGAAAAAGGATCAGATTCATAGTGAAGAACATGAATGTGTCCGAATTTACATACAAATGAAATTCATGTACAAATTATTTCAAAATAACTACTGCTTCAAGTGTCCATGATGCTGGTTTCTTTCATTAATGCAGCCAAAAATTTGTATACATTTTATATCCGGATGCCTTAGGATTTCTTCCAGCTTCATTAGACATACCAAATCCAACTCACGTCATATAATTCTAAATTAACTAAGATAACATGATTAGACATTCAAAACCCCACAAATTTAATATAGCTGATGTGCAATATTACTTAAAATATTACTTAAAGTTGATTTGAAATGGATCACTTTGGGAAGTTCTTTTCTGTTTATTAACATTACTCCAAATAACTACACAAGAGAAAATAGTTCTTTTACTGGATATAGTGACACAGAATCTTCATGATGTAAATTCAAAATGAGTCTCTTTAAAATAGGAACAAATATGTAAACAACTATAAATGAACTAAAACTGACAAAAACAATAGTATTAAATAAAAATTTGTAAATGATTTATTTGATCATTAGTTTTCTAGGAACAAACTGTAATAAAGTTTTGTGGATAAATAATAATTAAAATAGGTAGGAAAGAAGGTAATAAAAATATTAAAATTACGCATGTAAAAGTCTACTCATAAACACCTACCTTTATTATTTCCAAGGCCATAATCAAATCCTTGGGCACTGCAACTTGCCCCTTTATTAAAAGCTTGTACTGAGAAAGGGCTTGGAGGAGGAGTTTGAGAATTCTGATCCAGAAGCACTTGTTCTACAAAAAAAGGCACAACTATGAAAGACGTTTCTTATGTATCATCCCACATTCAAAGAACAAAGAGAAAATTGCCAGAAAGATGTTATGATGGTCAGATATTTAAAGTTGGTAATAACTTTATCAATTAGATCACTGACACTTGACAAAGTATATGACAAATCTTTGTTTTCATTTGTCAAATAAACAATGAAATTCAGAAATAGGATATTCTCTTAGGGAACCAATTTACTTTTATTGTGGTAGAAATACATCACTGAATGTATACCATTATTTCTGGACCAGAAACTCGTATTTTAACAAATTTATACAAGAGCATTTTACAAAACAAAACTGGATACCCTATGAACCAGAAATCAATTTTTTTTGTATATTAGTATTCAAATAGGAAAAAAGTCTTCAAAATGCCTAAGTGTATGGTACCCAGAGGAACTTTGACTTGAAAAATATTTTAAATTTTGAACATGAAAATTATGGAAAATTTAACTGTTAACTTATTTTGCACTTATTATATAAGGATATTTTCCCTAAATAAAAAGATGATAAACCAGGTCATGAAGTAGGACCTGCTAATGCATCCTGAAGTCAACAAATGTTTCAGAATTCTTAGTTCAAGAAAGAAATGGAAAGTATTTGATTTGGTTTACAAATGGGAACAATGCAAAATAAAATTGGTAAACTAAGTTAACCCTCTATTAATAATTAAGTGGCTATAAAATTCTATCTGATATAATAATGAAAAACACCGTAATTAATCGAACTGATGACCCTTTGGTTCGCAGCCCATGCTCAATCCATTGAGCTACACCAGCCAGGTATAACATTATTTTTAAGTAAGAAAAATTTATCTGTAAAGGCAAGGAAGGGAGCAGGCTCTAACACTGTGTTCAATGAATTATTGATGCAGTGTGGAATGGTGTTATGAACACAGATTTTGGAATATAAACAAAGATTCTGGCTCAAGTCTTACATGTGCCTTGTATTCAGTTGTATAACCACAGGTAAGTTGTTTCAAATTCTGTAAGCTTTAGTTTCCTTACCAGTAAAATGAAGATGATATAACCTATCTCAAAGGCTTACTGTAGGGTAAATGAAGCCAGTCAGGCCCCCTAACTGGCATGTCAGGACGACTAAGTGAAACAGTACTCCCATAGCCTTGAGAATGGGTCTGCATGCGCAGGATTACATTTTGCTATACAATACCTTGGCATCCAGTCTGCTTTGTGTGCATTTGGTATACAAGGGACTTGGGACTCCCTGCCAGTATGACAGAAGGCTTGCAGTGTATGTGGATGGCCCCACCCCTGAATAAAGGCATGTCAGGCATTCCCACGACTCACAAATTTTCTTCTGTCCACCTGAATCCTGTGTGAACCTGCCCGGCCCTGAAAGGATGCAACACAACTGGCGTAGTCAGCAGGATTTGACCCTGCATGGGGAAACCTGGATGGATTCCCAACTTCTCAAGGCTGTAGGAGTACTGTTTCTCTTAGTTGCCCAGACATCTGGATAAGGGAGCCTGATTAACTTCATTTACCCTACACTTATTGTGGTGACAAATGGGAGAATGTTTTATGTAAAATGTTAATAGGTACTTCTAAATGTACTCTGTCATTCAAGCAGGTTTCAAAAGTTTTTTGAATCTATTTATGCTTATGGCCATATTACCTCTTGGATAACAAATATTATAAGTTTATTCTTTTTGGAATAAAGAAGCATGTCCTTTTGTTATCTGACATTATACTATAATTTTGGGATTTGGTAGAAAAGTCTAAGCTTGGTTTACCCATTTATTTCGATGTCCTTACTAATACTTTTGTGACTTAACTTGCAGTTATAAAACTTAGCAAGTAGTATGTGCAAAAATTATTTCAGGACTAGGACTACAAAGATAAAAAACCCATGCCTCTCTCTGACCGGTGTAGCTCACTTGGTTGGGTACTGTCCTGCAAACTTGTCCTAAACATCAAAAGGTCACTGGTTCAACCCCTAGTTAGGGCACGTGCCTGGATTGCACGTTTAATCCCAGGCTGGGGAGAATATGAGAGGCAATCAATCAATATTTCCCTTCCTCTCATCCCCTCTCTTTAAAAATAAATAAATAAAATCTTAAAAAATAAACCCTGTCCCTGTCCATAAGGGACTCACAATGTGGGTATAAAGAAATAAAAATTGACTTCAATATAATATCAGTTTTCTTCTAGTGGTAAAGACAGTTCTTTCAGAACACTGAGGGAATTCCTGAGTCTCTGTCAGGATCAGTTAAATAAATCTTCACCCAACTGATGATGTGATCTGAACTTTGATGAGCAAGTTACTGCCACCAGAAGAATGAGAGAGGGGGACAAAATGGAAAGTCTTCTATTAAATGAGAGCACTGTTGAAAAAGTAAAATGAAGTTGCAAGTTGAAACCCCAACAACAAAAGAGAAAATGCACAAAAGATAGTTTGCATTTATTCTTCTTTCCTGATACAAAAGTTTATCGAATGAAATTGCCTGGGAGAAGTACTGTGATTGGAGGTTTGATACCAAACTTCCATTTAGTGGTAGAAAGGGTAAAACATTCAGTCCTGGACTGCTACAGAAGAGTCATCACACAAATTCCTATTAATAAGAAGCATGTCTTACAAAGGTGGATTCATATGTTCCACGTTTTCTTTTAATTCTCTTCTTTGATGTGTATTCATTTAATAGCCAAATGTAAATAACTGCAAGAATTTTTATAACACTTAGTTTTGCTTTTACTTAAAAAATAAACACAATAAGCTACTTATGATCAAAGAAATACACTATGCTTTAAACTTCAGCATTTCAAAGATTAAAAGGAATAAGTCACAAATTTAAGCCAACTTGCCATCTTCATGTCGGAGGTACTGGTTCCCGCCTCTGTCTCTAGCTAAGGACCACGCCTCGCCTTCATCACTCTCACAGAACTCGACCATGCTGTTCTGGTCCAGCTGCACCCACGTGCCTTCAGAACTGGTCACCTAGTACATAACAAAAAGTATGACTGATTGGCTTGCTTCTTTCAGGGCACCCAGGCTGAAAGCGAGCAAAAAGTTTAAGAGTTTGAATAGTATAATCAATACAATAAGTATCTACCATAAAATTAGTTTCAGAAATTAAGACCACAGCACAGGACAGAAATCAATAGGGAGTTACGTAAAATACAGCTTACTTATATGACTTGAGATAAAACAATAATTTTTAAGGCCCAAGGATAATCCCTAAATAATTTTAAATGCTACTCAAAAACACATGGCTCTTTGTTTAGACACCTAAAACGTCATAACACAAGATGCTTTTTAATTTGTTGGTGGTGCCTATAATGCAACTTGAAAATGACACTGACACTGAGAAATAGCATGACACACTACATCTTCACGCTCATCAGCTGAGACAAATGCCACAGTTGATGAAAGAGTAATTGTATTTGCTCAGGACTTCAGTGAGACACATGAATAGGAACAAAGAAAAGAAACCCTGTGTATATATCACATCTCTATAATGACCCACAGCAAATATTACTTTTTTAAAAATTAATTGATATTAGAAAGAAAGAGAGGCAAGGAGGGAGAGAGGAAAGGGGAGAGAGAGAGAGAGAAACACCAATTTGTTGTTCCACTTATTTACGCATTCATTGGTTGATTCTTGTATGTGCCCTGGCCAGGGATCAAACCTGCATCCGGACAATGCTAGAATCAACTGAGCTCCCTGGACGGAGCCATAGCAAATATTTAAAAGTGCTGTTAATCCATGACAGTATAGTACATTTATAACAATAAAAATATATATGCAAATATAAAACATTTATGTATACATATACATCATTTTGTTAATATATCATTTTTCACAAGGATAATTATGAGAATAAAGTTATTAGAAAAGAAGCAAAGAGAAATTACATTAGTATTTTCAATACAAATAAAGATAAAGAAGACTAGCATTTAAAAACCGGAATGAAAATGGCAACCTTTGGAAGAAAAAGATGTTTTGGCTGTATTATTTAAAAATGAGTATCTTAGAAGTCATGAAGCCACAAGAATCCATACCTCTCCCACTGCTTTGACTTTGTTTCCCAGAACTAACATTCCAATTGGGATACCTCTAAGGTTAGGGCAGCTTCTGATGTTGTGGCCAGAAGGTCCTGTCTTCACTACCTTGTACATTCCCGGGCCTCCTCGCAAGAACGGCACATCTTGTTCTTGCATTGTTGCTTCCTGTGGGCAGCAGGAGTTTATGTCTTTGAAAAATTCATCAGTATTAGTTTTCGGTTCCTGAAAATTTGAATAGGAAAAACAATAAACAAAATACAATCTATTATCACTTTCAACATCTTCCTATTAATAGCTTTACAACAGTTCTATAATACTGTCAACTAAGAAAGAGAATACACTGTTAACTGAATTCACATGTACACATGTGAACACACATGTAAACTGATTACTAGCTGAAGTATTAGTCAATACCACCGTTAAAGAGTCATTCAGTTTTTCAATGTTGAATAATAACTAAAACAAAGTTGAAGAGAAGAAAATACAACAGGACCGCAACTGAACCCCAGACTTCTGTCCATAAAAATTTGAGAAATATAGTACTTGATTTTACTTCTATCTTTTAATGAAATATTTAAGAGGAGAAACAAATTTACTATGTGCACAACAAGTGAATAATTATGAATCATTATTACTGCATTACTGTATGTTGATATGGGCTAAAAAGCCTAAATCTTCATTTCCTTACATTCTTTGTTTGTAATAATTATTTACAAATAGAGAAAATAGGTGTTAAGACTCTGGAGACTTATCTATAAATAGCAATAACAGTGATGACCAAATGTATATAAAATATAGATACACCTTATCATTTACTAGTTATACATGATATAATGTTTTTAGGATTTTAACAACTCGTACTTTCTTAATAAGGTACAAATAAAGATGTCTTGCTAGATTTGCTGGCCATTTTTAAACAGTGAAATATTAAAGCTATTAACAGAAAAAGATGGTTAGATTTTTAGTAAAAAAGAGAGACTAACACTAAAGAGGCATTTTTACACCAATATAATGCATTTGGATAGTCTGTTCCACAATGAAAGAAAAGGAAATGCCCTAAATTTTCTGAATGCTGTGATGGAAGTGTTTTCTGTGTAAATGCAATGAAGAGGAACGACAACCTTCCCATGTTTGTTCTTCTTCCCAACTAAACGCAAATCAAAGTTCCACACCAGGGGGTTTTCCATTTTTATTATTACTCCTTTAAAACAGATTTAAATGGCAATCTTAAATACAGTAATATACACTCTATAAACTGTTCCATATTGAAATTCAGTAAAAGATGATCACAATGGGACACTTGCTCAAACATTAGGTTAAAATTAGTATTTAGAATAAAATGTTAGAATAAAAATGAAAAAAAAGTAACACGTTATGCAAGACAAAACATTACTGACGAGCTCTATCCCTAAAAATTGTCTCATATAAGAGGTGTGTAAACATGTTCAGTATGTAGTAGAAAAAATAAAATCAAATCCTGAGGTTAAAAAAATGCGGATTCAAGAATTCTGTGTACTTGTGTCTTTAATTCAATATATGGTTGGACAAGAAAAATTTCAGAGCCACTAGTAACCATCATACACTTTGTAAATTTCACTGTTTGATTAAATCATCAATTTTTAGTTATACAAATATGCGCTATAGACAATATTTATTTAAATTTACTGTAATTATCATACCATACTTATCCAAAATTCTTTAGCTATTACTGACAATTTAATGGAAATGAGAATTTTAAATACTTGAAAAATTCAGACTAGATTTCAATTTAAAATAACTTTAAAATATCCATTTTATATACTCATGCATGCATACTTGCAAAAGCTTATATATGTGCACAGCACAATGAATACAAGAGTACTCAGAAATGTAGAGTAGGGTCTGAAATTTACATTGTGTGACTACACTTACAAGGTTTTCAGCAAACATTTTAAATGTCTACTTGTGTATGACCAATTTTAGTAAATACGTCATGCTATTTCAAAGTTGGAAGAGGCAGGTTAGTCCTTGCTACAACTGAAAGTTAAAAATAATTACATGGTATGACATCAAAAAAATCACAAGCAGGTAACAGATTTAGAGAAAAATAATCTGACTGGTATTTAATAATACACCTGGAGCATTTAATTAAGTGTAACAGTAGTTCTAACTTGATCATTCATGGTAACACTGAGAATTAGTGTTGGCAAAAACTATTAATTGCAAGTTACTCACTGAAAGCAATATATGGAACTGTTATTAAAATATTTAATTGAATAGTTAAATGAACTGTATCAATAAATGTAAAACAAAGTCTATGCAATTTTTTAACACTAAGCAGTATAAAAAGAAGTAACAGACATAAAGTCAGAACTGTGCCGCTTACTCTCAAGCAATGCTAAGATACATGATTTATCCACTACAGGAATGCAAGACCTGGCAACGGCATATAAATCGTGGCCCCTCCCCCTTCTCAGAGGAACATTCACAATGGCGCTGTGGAAGAACAGTAAGAAAGAGAAGAGGCATGGGGTCAAGACTCTCCCACCTAAATAAGCTGTTCTGAAAAAGCTGGAGTTGGATGTAATTGTGGGAGAAGCTAGTCACAAAACTAAACACATCAAATTTGAAGTCATGTAAAAGTTTAACTTAAACTAGTAACACATTCTTTGGGAGACATGGAGGGAAAAGGATTACAGGGGAAACAACTGCAGCACTTTGTACAGATTTTATTTTTGGTAAAAAAAATATTTTAAACAAAGACTTCAAAGGATATAATGTAAATTTGTTATACATGCTGAAATACCTCAATAATGTATTATTGTTCCTTACAGTTAACTCACCTGGGGGTAAAAAGCTTTGGAAGTCCATGAAAATACGTCCAAATCCCTGACTCCTTGGCTAGCATTAAAGATATTCTGAGCAACAAAGTTTAAGAAAGAAAAATATCAACAAAGAAAGGGAACAAGATATCGGCTGCAGAAGATGCGTTCACAGTTACAACATTGTTCTGTACTTTGGCACCAGCACTGAAATACGATTTTACTACAGGGAAACTGAAGCCACCTGAGTAAACCGCACATTAAAAATTTCCGATAAATTTTGTCAAAAGCTCTCCATGGATATAGTGTGTCATGCCATTTTACTAAAATTAAGAGCCAGACATTGATTTAAAACTTAACACAGTCAATTCAAGAACAGAAACTTTAAAACTCCTTATCTGACAACTTATCTTTCCCAGTATCACCCAGATTTGTTTCATGACAGAAAATGGTCTGCGGTTTTATAAAGAAAACATGAATAATATATAAATTGTATAGGTACTGCAACTATTACTAATGGGCAATAATGGCATGTAGTATATGTGAACTAGTTATCATTTTTTAAAGTACCAAAAACAATCAAAAAGTAAAAAAAAGTCTACGTCATTGAAAAAATATTCCTTTCTTCTATAAATGGAAAAAATCATTTCGAGATGTTACCGAAAGCTGTTAGCAAATCTGTTAGGGAAAACATACAGAAAAACAATCTGAATCTTTTATCAAAAGATGGGCCTAGTTGTCTCCATTTCAAAGTTTAGGAAATTCACTGATCATTTAGTTACTATGTAAAAGCCTAAAAATATTTTGTTAAAGAACAACTGATTGAAAGCAGCACAGCCCCAGAAAGGAGCAATTTTCACAACCCATCATAGTGAAAATTTAAATATACATTTTACACAGATACACCACTCTATTGAATGTATTTATCTGATCTGAAATTAAAACCTTTCCAGTGAGTAGCAATTATACAATTTTACTGCTTATGTAAATATTGAGATAAATGGTTATTCTGGACAAAATGAAGACATTCAAAATGTTAATAAAAGCTACCATCACCCAAGACTTCAACACAAAGGAAAGAATACAATTCTTAACCAATTATAAGCCATTTTAGATAGTAAATATTTATATAATATTCTCTAGTTCTGTGTTTTCTTCATATATATATGTGTATTGACAGAGGTAGACACACACACCAATATACACACATAAATGCTAACTTGTAAAAATAAAACATATAAAAGCCAAAAAAAATGAGTTTCTAATAATATGCCTACTATTTTCTACTTGTGATTTTGAGAGAGTAGCTATCTTTTCTCATTAAAAAATGAGAATTTTAAAATACTTAAACATCACAGGATCACACTGAGAATTAAGAGAGAGAATTGAGATAAGAAGACTGTATGTATGTGTTAGGAATTCTTTCAAGCATCATGATCACACCAAATACCAAGAATTTAAAAATTAGTATTTGACAAATATTGAAAGCCTACCATAAGCAAACTGTAACACTTAACATGTTGAAAGAAACAGATATGAGTAAGAAGAGATCCTATGACTCCTTATCTGTGGGGACCTTAACAGAAATAAAGGTATATAAATACAAACTGGGCTGAAGGCTAGGAAAACAAAAGCAAGCAAACAAAAAAACCCTAATCATTATGGGTAGCAGGAGAAAAGAGCAAGCCTTTTCTGCTTTTATAAACGAAGTGCTTTCTGAAAAGGGAGAGAAAAACCTAATTTGCCAGGTACTTACACGCTTTCTACCCCCAAATCTTTGCTTCATTCATATGAACTATTTACTAGTTCCCAAATATAGCATGCATCCATAACATTAGACATTTGATTCTCTGTGTAGATTCCTTCTCTTTTCCCTGGCAACTTTTCTTTAAGATCCCCTCAAATGTCATCTCCTAAGGTAAGCCATTCTAAAACTTATCACAACGCAACTTAATCACTTGAATATAGCATGTCTATCACACTATATAGTGAGTGCCTCAAGAGTCAGAACTACACTCTTATTCATTTTGTATCCCTGCAGTTCACCTCTCCGACCAATACCTACTTCCCAGCTTAGTATCTGATACATAATAAGGACTCAATAAATATCTGTTGAATGAACAATAAATTAATAGCTACAGCATTACTGAGAAGTAAGAGAAGAAAATCAAGAGAGATTTTTGAGCAAGCACGCAAGCTCTTTGAGGGCACAGATCAGGAATCTCCCTCCCACAACCTCTAGCACACACCCAGCCCTGGAGCGGATGTATTTTAAACGCTTAAGGATTTGACTTGAAATCTGGATTGACACTGAAGATAAATTAGGAAGTGACTTTACATGACCTTTGAAAAGGATTTGGGATTTCTGGTCAAAATGGTAGCGTAGGTAAACAAGGCTTGCCTCCTCTCCCAGTAGCGTCACAATTATAACTAAATTATAGAACATCCATCACTCACAACAGTTAGAAATCAAGTTGAATGGAAGTCTGACAACTACAGAATTGAAGAAACCACATCCATCCAGACTGTAGGAGTGGTGGACACTCTGAACAGGCTGGTCTCACACCCACCTGTGGTGGATAAAAGTTCAGGAGGGATATCTTGAGAGTGAGGTGTCCCAGCCCTATACCAGGCCACTCAGCACCGGGTTCCAGTGACAGGAAGCTAAGCCCTGTAACTTCTGGCTGCAAAAACCAGCAGGGATTAAGTTGGTGAAACTGCTAGAGTCCCAACCAGTTCCTCTTAAAGAATCCACACTTACACATACTCACACCCCCTGAACTCCAGGACTAGAGTCGCAGCTTTTAAGGGACAAGTGGCATACAGGGAGGGAATGAAGCATCTGGCATCAGGGCAAGAGCTGGGGGACAGCTTTCTTCCAGATGGAGGGGCAGGCAGAGGCCATTGTCCCTTTTCTGAACCTTCCCCTCACAGAGCCATGGAGCCACAGCGCAAATAGGTCAGTGCCATATCTGAGAGTCCATCAACTGGGCAAACATTGTTTGCTCTGCCTACAGATCCCCAGGGAGTCTGTCCCACCCAATAACGGGTCCACCCAAGCTGTTAACGCAGACTTTTTCATATGAATGGCTGGTCTTCCCTCAAACTTCACAATTTCCTAAATAATATCAAATAAGTAGCAGCTGGCCTCAGTGACTCTGAAGCCCCCATACCTCTTGCTAAGTAGCCCTAGGCCCAGTACTAGCAGCAGCCAGTCTAGATTCACAGCTGGGCTTCATGAGAGAATCTCCAAGTCCAATGCAAACATCAGTCATCTCAGATTGCTTTACAGCCCAGACTGGGTAGCCCCAGGCAAAACACAGGTGTGGACTGACCTTGGCCTGTACTACCTGGGAAACCCCATGGCCTGTGCACCCAGTGGACCACTTTGGAGCATCAAGCCCCTGACCCTGTATAGCTGATCCTTGAAGGAGGGTGGAGATTGATGGTGAGTGGTCACGGCCAGTCCTTGCAGCTGACTGGCCTGGGTAAATCCCTCCCATTGACCTGCCAAGAGCAACCAAGGCTCAGCTACAAGAGGAGGGTGTACTCAGCCCACATGAAGGATGCACCTTAAGTACACAGCTTAGGTGATTGGGGAGGCTGCACCACTGAACCCTACAGGATACCCGTATACTACATTAGGCCACACTACCAAGACATGGAGTCATAGCAGCTCTACCTAATACATAGAAATGCAGGGAGGTGCAAAATGAGGAGACAAAGAAACATGGCCCAAATGAAAGCACAGATCAAAACTCCAGGAAAAGACCTAAAGAGAATGGAGATAAGCAATCTATCAGATGCTGAGTTCAAAACACTAGTTATAAGGGTGCTCAGGGAAATTACTGAGGACCTCAACAGCATTAAAAGGATCTAGTCAGAAGCCAAGGATACGCTAACTGAGATAAAGAACAATTTACAGAGAAACAACAGTAGGGTAGATGAAGCCGAGAATCAAATCAGTAACTTGGAACATAAGGAAGCAAAAAACAACCAATCAGAACAACAAGAAGTGAAAAAAAAAAGGCATAGTGTAAGAAGCCTCTGGGACAACTTCAAGAGGTCCAATATTCGCATCATAGGTGTGCCAGGAGAAGAAGAGAAAGAGAAACAAACTGGAAATCTATTAAAAAAAATAATGAAAGAAAAATTCCCTAATTTGGTGAAGGAAATAGACATGCAAGTCCAGAAGCACAGGTCCCAAATAAGATGGATGCAAAGAGGCCTACTCCAAGACACATCATAATGAAAATGCCAAAGGTTAAAGATAAAGACAGAATTTTAAAAGCAGCAAAAGAAAAGAAGTTATTACCTACAGGGAAGTTCCCATAAGACTGTCAGGTGATTTCTAGGGATATTTTGCAGGCTAGAAGGGATTGGCAAGAAATATTCAAAGTCTTAAAAAGCAGAGGCCTACAGTCAAGACTGCTCTACCCAGTAAAGCTATCATTTAGAATACAAGGGCAGATAAAGAGCTTCCCAGATAAGAAAAAAATAAAAGAGTTCAATAGCACCAAACCATTATCGTATGAACTGTTAAAGGGACTTATTTAAGAAAAAGATCAAAACTATGAACAATGAACTGGCAAATATATGTATCTTTCAACAATTGAATCTTTAAAACCAAAGCAAACAAGAACAGAGACAGAATTATGGATAAGGAGAGCTTTTTGATGGTTGCCTGATGGTAGTGGGTTGTGGGGGAATGGGTGAAGAGATGAGGGGATTAAGAAGTACAAATAGGTAGTTACAGAATAGCCATGGGGATGCAAAGTGCAGTATAGGAAATGGAGTAGCCAAAGAACTTCTCCACATGACCCATGGACATGAATAATGGTGTGGGGACTGCCTGAGTGAGTTGGGGGTCTGGGTGGAGGGGGCAAAAATTAGAACAACTGTAATTATAATTAATAAAATATAATGAAAATTTTTTTCAAGCCTGGTAAACTAAAAAAAAAAAAAAATAAGAAATCTGAATCCTTTATATTTATCCTCTTTTCCCATTAATTTAAATTTTTTCTATAAATATATAGTTATAATATGAATGTCTAATGAGATTTAATCTCTAAAGTAGAATATTACTGAAACACTAAAACAGAGTTAAAGTCCCATAGGAATGAAGTTAGGATGCCATTATTTTTTAGTAATGTTGTTTAAATAGAACTTGTTAAATGGCTAAAATTTAGCTAAAGTACATATCTACAATGAAAACAAGAGTTCTATAATTTGAGTAAGTAAACAAAACAGTGCAATAAAAACCACTTTAAAGCTTATTTTAAATAAGCGATTATCTATGGTAATCTTTTTAAAAAAGTAGTTCATCATATATTTAGGCAGTGTTTAAATTTCCAATCCCCACTTCCACTCTTCCCAAAAGTTGGTTTGAGTCAGGACCCAAATAAGGTACAAACACTGAAGTAAATGCAAAATTGTTTTCACTAGAAAAGGCTAAAGAGGCAGATTGTTGAAGGCAAGTTTTCGGTACTTTTGCATCTTAAATTAGTGGCAGTGGTCCTTCATTATTTTAATTTATCAGTGTTTTGCAATTTTGAGTCAGACTTATAGTTGGTTTACTCACAAATGGACTGAAGTAAAAAAGAATACTGTAAAGTGCTTTCCCAGTAGTAAATGTATTAATAGTAAGAGATACAAAGGAGTAAGTAACAAGATGTATTTATTTAGCTGTATGAGTTCCTTTAGGGGATGAGGTGGAATTACTATACCCTCTGTGCAAATACCATTATTCCCTCTATGGCTTAGCCCTACAGAGTAAGGTACTCACTGAAAACAGACAACTGTAACTGAACAATAAAATAATTAGCAGAAACATACTACTTGTGTAAGGGCCTGCTGCACTCCCTGCAGACAAGCCCTGGGAAAGCAGGCTGCCCTCGTGCATGTCTGACTCTGTGTGGGTCCTCATCTGACACTGGCACTGAGGCCACCTGGGATGTGTTCGGAGCCCTAGGCCAGGTAATTTTGCTATGCTGTATCCTGTCATCTTAAGTCACCACATAAATATAAACCATACATCCCTGTTCTCTTATTTTTACAGCAAAACTGCTATATGCTTCTCCCTGATCCAACATCAAGCTATTTCCATTTGCCTCAGGACCACACTGGTATCTGATGGACCCTAACTGCAATGGTAAACAAATTCAACTTCAACCTTCCCAGTTACAGTGTTGCCATTACACTGTGTCTTGAGTTGTAGGTTTGGTGACCATCTGACTGTCTTGCCTTTCACTTCTTAGGCTGAGGCAGTTCCAATGACTTTAACTTCCACTACACTTCTGTGACCTTTTCATGGACACATTAATGGGCCATCTCACTCAATAAAATGCTCTAATTATGAAATCATATACAAATATTCTACTTTATCACACAAACTGCATATATCCTTCCAGATCTTAACAACAGTGCACTCACTATATTGTTCTAGGATTTTATTAAGTCCTCCAAGTCCTTTGAGCCTCCCATTTATCCTTTCACATTTCTAACTGAGGCCAGATACCAGCTGGTGATCTCAACTACTCTTCCATCAGCTTCTAAAACTCCTTTTCATCCCCATTTTTCTGTCACAGCATCCCAGAAAAGTCCAGTTAATGCTATAATCTGCTTCCTTGGCTCCTGAAATTCTGGACACTTAGGTCTATGTGGGAGGAAGGGCTTCCAGAATCAATCCATCCAGTGGTCTCACTCAGTCCTTAGTGGCTCAACAATCCCAAAACAAGTAGTCTCCTGTCAGATCCTTCTGTTTCTATTAAACATCGTTCCTAATTTTCATGACATTTCTGAACCCTTCGATGTAATCCATTTGTTTCTATCTCAATGAATAGCTCTCCTCTGTTCCAGTTTATGGAAGTATCATGGTCTTCTTCAACCTCTTCCCTTCCTCCCTCCATCCCTAAAAATTTACCTACTGCCACATATATCCTCTGCTCCTTCACAGAAACAATGCTCAAAATATGGCCTTATTCCATTTTTTCTTCTTTTGCCGGTTTTCAGATTTCTCATCTACATCTTTTATTTACCCCTTTCCTGTTGGTGTCTTTCCTTTATAAAAATCTTTAAGTCACTACTATCTTTAAAATAAAGGAACCAGAAAAACTCAGCCTTCCTCACCTGAGGATATGCTTACTGATTTTAGAGAGAGGGTAAAAGAGGGAGAGAAAAGAAAAGAAACACCCATGTGAGAGAGTAACATTGATGCACTGCCTTTTGTATGTACTCCGATCTGAGAGTGAACCTAGGCATGTGCCCTGACCAGGAACTGAACCATTGATCTTCTAGTTTATGGAATGATGCTCCAACAAACTGAGCCACGTTAGTCAGGGCCAGACACTGAATTATTTACATGAAAATAGAGTTCAAGTCATTCTTATACATAAAGACTACAAAATACCAGAAGCCCTTACTTCACTTTACTTTCGATCCCCAATATTTTGCATCAAGGTTTTTTTAAATAAGTCAATGACAGCCTTCTCATTCAAATCCCAGTGAAAACCAGTCAAGTATCTGCATGCTTACTCTGCTCTGCTTTCTCTCTTACCTTGTTAACTATTCTTCCCTCTGGTGGCAAGAACCCTGTCTACTACAAATTATCTTAGATGAGATTTAAAAGCATCAAATAATAAAACACCAATGTTCCAAAATCAAACTATGAAATTTAGAATTTCAACACACAATACCTCTTGCTCTTCCTTTTTATTTTTGTTGATTCTCTTGTTTTATCTGTGACTGCCTTTCTTTCTCAAAAGTATATTTTCAAATGAACAGGCAAAGAAATTAGGAAAAGAATTTTGGAGTGGAGGAGGTAGTAAAGATAATATAATGCCCTATTAGGGACTTAAAATACACAAAAGTCTAAATTGGTGAAAAAAATTTTTAAAAAGCTGCAAACAAAAAAAGTAAAATGACCATAACAGTTATTTCATTTAAAATGTTTTCGTAATCCTGAAGAATCTTTGGTCACTATGATAAAAATGATTTCAAATCATTTAAGGCCAACTTATTAGCCACAGATGATAAAGAATTATTCTTTCTCTTCTAAAGTGGTACCTCTTTTCCAGAGAGTCAAAATCTTCTACATTTTTACCTGCAGATGCAAATCTGAGGAAAATGTAAGAAGATATGGTTTAGCCCTGACTGATGTATCTCAATAGGGTGGGCATTGTCCAACAAGCCAAAAGGTCACAGGCTTGATTCCTGACCAGGCCCCTGGGTGAGGGAGTATGAGGGGAAACCAATCATGTTTCTCACGCACATCAATGTCTCCCTCGCTTTCTCCTCTCCCTCCTCTCTCTCTAAAATAAATAAATAAAACCTTTTTAAAAAGAAGATCTGGTTCATTTAAAATTTTACATTTTAATTATAGATTTGTCATTCTTTAGCTTAACCTCAGTAAAACAGTAGGCCAATATGTTCCAAGTTTTTTTAATGACATATCTATTGGTAAAAATATATGTGTGTGTGTGTGTATGTGTGTATCCCCACTGTATTATAAACATATACAAAAGAATAAAAAAAGAATGAGATCAATAATATAAATAAAAGTTCCCATATTTTCTTTCCCAAAGAATCATCTTGTATAATGGTCTCCTTGGAGAACATTAGTCTGGATTATCAAGGAAAAAATAAACAATATATTGAGTGGTTTGATATAATAAGCTAACTTTATATATGCTGATTTTTAAGAAATTTGCTGTCTAAAATATTAAGGTTTTTTTAAAAATAAAATTTTAACAGTGCTATTTATTAGCAGTGTCATAAGGAATACATCACTTGATGGTGATGAAAAAGAAAAATCATACTTTTATGGTTAAATTATACAGTGTTGCCCTGACTGGTCATCACTTTAAAGGCTTGGCTATCATCCTGCAAACTGAAAGGCTGCTGGTTTGATTCCTGGTCAGGGCTCATGCCTGGGTTATGGGCCAGGTCCCCAGTTGGGGGTGTGCGAGAGGCAACTGATCAATGTTTCTCTCACACATCGATGTTTCTCTCCCTCTCTTTCTCCCTCCCTACTCCTGTCTCCAAGAATAAATTTTAAAAATCTTTGAAAAAATAAAAATTACTTAAGAGATTACAAAAAGAGCTGTGGGTCACTACCACATTTAGCTGTGTAGCTATCTTGCGAACACTGGCTCTACACATTTTCTGCTGCATTTGCGGGAGAGGTTCAGTGAATTCTCTCCGGCAGTAGTTTAGCTTCAACTAGAACATTATAGTATCACAAGTCTAAAAATCCTTCTTATTTTAACACAATAGTATATTATAAGCCAAGAAAGAAAAGCTTTCAACTTAAGACATAGAACTAATTACAAAATGCCAACATATAAACTGTTACATGTTTTTGAATGTATAATAATACTGATTTCATACATTTAGTTTGGCTTTCATCCCAAACAATAGTGTGAATAAGAAAGCAAAAGAAATATGCAAACCACTCTCATTCCCTACCTCCTTGAAAAAATTCAGTAGACCCAGTTTTCATTTATTACTTTCTGCCTGTGATGGATCATAATAAGGTTCTTCGTTTTGCCAAAGTCCACCTCTATTATACAGAAGCTCTCAAAAATTCAAGCACTTATAAAGTAAAAGTTATTTAGTAGTTGTTTACCTCAAAACTGCAAAGTCTTAAAGAATGTCCTGTAATGAGGACAGAGTGTACCGATAATGCTTTTTAAAATGCTCTTTTACTTACGTCAACAGGGACCAGAAGACTCTTGCCAAGATGCTGATTGAAAGAGAGGCACCAGGCTTCAGTGTAACCATTCATGTTGGGAACGTACTTCTTTATTGTCTCATCATTCAGTCTCAGCCACACACCATCGTCATTGTGAATCTGAGAAATAAGCAACAAAACGAGCCATGCCCTCCTGTAACTCCTGTGAGGCTAGCAAGGGCTAAAAGGCTATAAAGCAGGCAAATAATGATTGACATGGAGATAAGCATCTAGCTTTGCAGATGGTAAGTATGAGAGAACCTTTAAGGAAAAAAAGCAGCAAGGGAATGCCAAGCAATGTGATAACTCACACAGTGAGATTGTAAAAACAATGTCACAGGAGTAAAAGTACAAAGAAATAATACTTTAAGATAGGTTAAACATAAATCAGATGTTTCCCAAAAGAACATGAGTCTTCCTTCCCCTCAATTTAGATTTTAATGATCAGAAGTTACATGGTTCTATTATTAGAAAAAATGTACTGTCAAAGTTAAAGCAATATAATAAACACATTTTTAAAAACAAATAACATTAAAAAATTCAAGATTTTAAGTGAGTACTTATACAGGTTCAGACTACTATATTAACTGAGTTCCTTTCATGTTAAAAATATAACTTTAGTTACTTTTTTATTGATAAATACAAATAAATGAAATGTCTGAAACTCAATGAACACATTTTGCCAATTTTTAAAACACTACCCAAACTACTTAAAACATATTCTAACAGAAAATTCTGCAACTTCATTATTGTGCAAACAATGTGAAATTGTTCCATCCAGAATTCAGTACCAGCTGCTCCAGTACCAGTTACCTCATCGATGAAAGTGATGGTCCCGTTGACTTTCACTATGCCGATCTGCTCGCTCTGCAGGGAAGGGTGGCTGCGGATGCGGAGCCCTGCGCTGTCCTTGGCCACAAATTTCCGAACCTGAGACAAGCAGAAACAGACAGGAAAACCATGGAGCAGAGATCTTATAAACAGTGAGTGACAGAATTAAACAGATTTGAAAGTATTATTAATTTTTAGGAAGTTTTCAAAATTATTTGTAGCTGCTTTCCCTGTGTGAACAACAGTGGCTTATTTATAACAACAGAACACAAGCATTAAAAAGCACATTACTGAAAATATTTTAAAATTAATATATTTATAATTTCCTTTCTAAATTTTCAGGACATGATGAAAAGGAGAAAAGAGAGTTTTTTTTAAAGAAAGGTAGAACATAATTTCTTTACAAATGTTTCCCTTTTAATAAATAGTTTACAAAAATTCCTCTATTTACTTTCAATGTTAGGAAATTAATTTTTCTTAGTGGCACAGAGTACTGTGCCCACTTTATACACTTAGGAACAGAAGACTTTTTGTTAGTTGTAAATTTTCAATTAACAGAAAGTATACAAGGCCTATACAAAGTGTTAAACAAAGAAGCCAAAAAGTACAGGTTGTACAATTTAGAAATGATTAGAATTACTATGAGGTACTCCTCAAAATTATTTAGGAATATTTAGAATTCAAATACTAAAATCAAGTAAAATATTAGATGTTCGATGGCCACCCTGAAACATCCATGAAGAAAACTAGTAAGTCTCTGACCAATTCAGGTTCTGATTTCATCCTGCCCTAACCTTATTTGGTTGAGGTTCAGTCCTTGGTTTGACCAGCTGAGTTCCTGGTGGTATCATCCCTTTTGGTGGGTCTTTTACTTTTACTTCTAGTCCAGCATCTGTAAGAAAAGGAAGGAAACTATAACACTTGAGAATAAAGAAAGGGAGGATCTGAAACCTAGCCTTATACACATTCATAGGCTGTTTTAAACAGTTAAACAAACATCTGAATTCTGTCATTTTAGGGTGATTGATGTTTATACTAAACAAGAGAAATGTTTGAAAATTAGCATTGAGATTCCAAACGGGTGTCTTAGGGTTCAAGGAGAAAAGGGAGGGCTCACATTCTTTGTTTGAATATCTGAAATTATACTAAAAAAAATTAAAAAGGAAAAAGAAATCCTCATACGACTGAACATTCTCTCACAACATCACATCAGAGCACCACTCATCAGCTCTACCAGGCATCTCCGTCACTAGCATGCAACACAGTGCGGTGCTTGGAAGCTGGGGTTCTCACATCAGGCTGTCTTGTCTGCTCCCACATCTATCTGATTCCCTGTGCCTCAACATTTTCATCTATCATATGCAAATGAGAATAGCACCCGCCTCACTGGGCTGTTGCGAGAATGAAATGATTTAAAATATATAAGGTCTGAATAAAACAATGTTGCTTGTGTATTAAGTGCTCAAGAAGTGCTAGCTATTATTACCATCATTGTTCTAATGAATTAGCACCGTCTCTGCCTGTGGTCAAGCAGGCCCCAGCCTACTGACAGTCTGGTCAACTTGGGAGAAAGCTGAGTTAGAAAGGTAGGGAAGAAAATGGATGATTCTGAGTAAATATGAAACTTTTTCTTCATTTGCAAAAACAAATATAAGAATATTTTTCTTACCTACTTTGTAGCAGTTTCCTTCACCCCACTATTAGCAAAGATGAAGCTATTCTTGACTTATCCCCACTTTTGAATTCCTATTGTTTATACCTCTTTCGTGTTGCTACTTATATTCTACTTCACATAATTTTGTTTGTCTGTTTATTTTGCAACCATCCATAAACTGTTAATACTTGATAGTAATTGTCTTACCTAGCACAATGCTTTGCCTCAGAACCAACACAAGTTTGCTGAACTTAAGGCTTTATGGGTACGTTGAAATAAGGGAGAGTGTAGCAAAGGCTGAGGATAAAGGTTGCTGGAATGATACAGATGAATTTGAGATGTAACTAATTCCACACAGTTACATTAATGCATGTCCTATATAGTTACATCAGTAAAGTACCTCTTTACCTTCACTGTAAAAACAAGCTACTTACATCAGAGTTTCCCAAAGAATATTCTGGTGGAATGCTAATTAGGATTACTTTTACTTCTACCCTGTTTCCCTCTTCCCTACATGCTAGGGTTCTATGTAAGGATTTAACCAAGTTCGACAAGACTCTTTTTTAAAAATTTCATTCAAGTATTGGGCTGACATTGGTTAATAAAATTATATAGGTTTCAAGTGTGCAATTATATAACAAATCATCTGTATGGTGTATTTGTGTGCTCACCACCCAAAGTTAAGTCTCCTTTCATCACCATTTATTACTCTTATACCTTCTTCTACCTCCCCTGTCCCAGCGCTTCCTCTGGCAACCACCATACTGTTGTCTGTGTCTATTAAGTTTCTGTTTGTTTGTCTTGCTGGTTTGCTTGTTGCTTGCAGTTTTACAACCCACATATGAGTGAAATCACATTTCTTGATTTTTCCCATCTGAGACAAGATTAAGTTCAGAACTTCTTGGAATCCCTAATATGTTAACATGAATTGTATGAATGTCAAAGATGAGACTACAATATACTAGGTTTTCTAGATTTACTCAATCACAGGAACCCTTTTCTCAAGGAGCATCAGTAAAGATAATGCCACAAGGAATTCATATTGATAGACACTTATTAGAGGTTCCTTATTCTATTGTCCTATTACATGGATAGTTTAAAACTAAAGAAAAGAAAAAGATTAATGTCCCAAATAAAAGCAATATACTTCCCCAAGTTAGTGGTGGACAAAGAAATTATTCACTCACTGAACAAGTATTTACAGGCAGCCATTATATGCCAGGCACTGCGCTAGACTGGAAGACCAAAGACGAACGAGACGGTCTCCACTCCCAGCCAGGGAAGGAAGACAGATGCCCCAGGAAGAGGAGGTAAGGCATGCACAGTTATACGGCAGCATGGAGGCGATCATACCTAACCAGTTGCATTAGGGAATGGGGGGAAGGAGTCATGAGGGCTATAATGACACCATTAAGCTATTACAAAATCTTAAAACCTTAAGAATGAATATACTACTTCCGCACTCATTATAAAGGAGGAAACAAAACTCCAAATAAGTTATAAAACCTGTCCAAGTCTACAATGCAAGTTAAAGCACAGACTAGAACAGAAGATGACTCTGATTCTAGTTCTCGGAACTAAGTAACTCATAATTTAAAAAAAATACCTATTTCAATGCCATCGATGGTAACATGAATAGTGTAAAGTCCAATAGCTCCTGGAGTCCAATTTGCACAGTAAGTGCCATCATTATTGACACGGATCAGCATATTCTCACTGGGTCTGAAAAGAAGTAAGACGAATATTAGAAAAGTTATTTTTGGTTAAATAGCTAACAACATCATTAAAATATATCAGCAAACATTTAATTTTTTTCTTTTTTCATTGTTTATTCTATTATAGTTGCCCCAGTTTTTTCCCTTTTGTCTCCCTCCACCCAGCCCACCCCTCGCCCACAGTCAATCCCCTCTCTTTCACCCATGTCCATGTGTCATTCACACATGTTCTTTGACTAGTCCCTTCCCCTTCCTTCCACCATTCCCCACCCCCTCCTCCCCTCTCCTAGCTATCAGCGTGTTCCATGTTTCCTTGTCTCTGGTTCTGTTTTTCTCGTTATTTTATTTTCTGACTGTATTATTACAGTAAGCGACAATCCTATTGCCCTACCATAGTAAGTTTTCCTATTCTCCAAAATGACTGAATTTCATTTTTGTTTCCTCGCTTCAATCCTCTATCACCCCTTCCGCACTCTGCTGATCGTGGCATCACTTTCTTCAGTGAGAAAACAGAAGCAGGAGGTACGATCTATTCCTCAGTTATTAATCAGATTAATAAACCTACTTTCCTCTGCCTTCTCTCCTGTTACAGTGGAAGAAGTGTCCTGGGTCTTATTCAAAATCAGCCCCTCAGTCCCTTAGCACTTCCTTGCTACAATTACTTCTCATTCATCATCAAGTTCTCTTACTTTACTGGATCATTTCTATTTGTATTTCATCTCTGTACAAACAATCCTCAGAATCTCTCATCTTAACCACCTCCTCTTGGTATCACAGCCCTTTCAAATAAGGTCTCATATCTCTTTTCCCACTTATATCAAAACTTACCTAAAGAATTGTCTATAATCACCATCTCCATTTCCTTATTTCCAATTTTCTTCCACAACTTACTCTAACTGGGCCTTTGTTCCAAATGCTTCATTGCTATTGCTTACATCAATGTCATCAATGACATTGACATTGTCTATCTTATTTTTAAGAGTATGCCAGAGCCTCTACCAGTGCGCTCCACAGAGAAGATGCTTAACAGTATTTGAAGAATAAACATGTTTACTTAGCCGTTTCTTTGTCCTTAGCAATATTTCAGTAACACTTCATAGCTGACAACTACTAATTTCATGAAATGCTTTCCTTCTGCTTCTGCAACAGTCTCCTGGTTTTCCTCGAATCTCACTGGCCATTCTTTCTCAGTGTTTTGTTGTCTCTCTCTTCTGACTGTACTTGAACTGTGGAATGTCCCAGGATTTGAGTCTAGGTCTTCTTTTTACTTTGAATAGCATCTCTCTAGTTGATTGTTCATTTATTCCGCAGTTTTAAACACCATGTCTATATAGATGACTCCCACATTGAGGGGACATTTGTTTGTCTCCTAAACTTCAAACTGGTATTCCAGTGGCTCTGGAAATAACTGTACTTAGAGAACTAAGTGGCATTTTGGCCTCTCAATTACGATATATCCAAAGAGCTCTTATTTCCCACTCACTCCACCACCCACCAAAACAAAATAGACCAACACCACCAACAAAAACACTTGATAATTTTTCTGGCTTTTTGATCCTTGTAAAAATCATGATAATCTATACCAGAGGTCAATAGCATTTTCTGACTTAGTCTTTTGTGCCAGTCTTTCACAATTACTACATTATAGTGGGAAAGAAGCCATAAACAATACATAAGCTAACAAGTAAAGCTATTATCTAATACAACTTGATTTACAAAAACAGGCCTGAAGTGGTCTGCAGGCCAAAGTTGGCCAAGCCCTATACTGCTATATCTGAAGCTGGTGAAATCTGCAATCATTCTTCATTATTCTCTTTTCTTCCCCTTCTATTTCTATTCTAGCAGCAGGGCTGCTGGCTTTACCTTCTGCTTAGAATAATACTCATATCCTGAATCTATCCACTTCAGCATTTCCACTGCTAACTCTGTTTCACTCCTACTCAAGCCACTTAATAGTCAAATTCATCGCTTTGTTCCCACTCTTGCTCCCCTATAATCATTCTCCAGAGAGAAGCCACAGTGATCTTTTAGAACTATAAATCAGGTTGTATCTCTCCCCAGATTCTTTTGGAAAACCCTCCAAACAAATTCACTTAGGAGAAAATTCAAACTCCTTAAAATGGCCTACCAGTCCCTATAAAATATGGCCATTATATAATTCTCTAATGTCACCTTTGATTATTTTCTTTTTTGCTCATTATTCTACAGACCAACTATCTTTCTGTTCCTCAAACACATCAAAAGCTCCATCCTCCCCAGGTTTTCTCTGCCTAGAATGAACTTTCTCCAACCCCATCACTGTCAGTAACTTCATTTATTATTACTATTTTGTTTACTTATTTATAGTTTGTTTCTCCACAGGAATATAAATGCTATGAGCATCAGCACCTTGTCTATCTTATTTTTAAGAGTATGCCAGAGCCTCTACCAGTGCGCTCCACAGAGCAGATGCTTAACAGTATTTGAAGAATAAACATGTTTACTTAGCTAAGACTATTTTAATTAGGTTTAAAATGCCCAATGAATATAAAAACCTACTTCCTGGCAAATGGCAAATTAGTTTTTATTTAATATGCTATACATCTATATAGTTCACATTTTTTTATTCACTTATCATATTATCCTCACCCAAGGACATTTTTCATTGCTTTTAGAAAAAAGAGGAAGGGAAGGGGGAGATAAAGAGAAAGAAAGAAAAATTGATGTGAGAGAGAAATATCAATTGGTTGCCTAATGGTATGTGCCCCGAAGGGGGACTGAACCTGTAACCTGGGTATGTGCTCTGACTGGGAAGTGAACCTGTGACCTTTTTGTCTACAGGATGATGGTCCAAACAACTGAGCCATACTGGCCACATTTATTTTATAAAAATTATATGGTTCCACTGTATAGACATTTTGTGACTAAAATTAAGCCAGAGACAAAATACTACTTCCTTATTTCTAAACCTTTCTAGACTCTGCATTAAGATTCTATTTTGTATACAGGCCAGAATAAAGCCATAGTAACCTGTTAGCTTCTAATAAGTCATGTGACACAAAACAATAATAATATTATAAGTAGTTATGCTTTTTCTGATTCACTTTGGAGCTTTTTCTAAATTCTAAGCAAGTGATCTCTCTAAAGTACAATCCATTAAAAATCTTTTTCTAAGCATCTATTTTAAAAAGTACTTCTCATAACCAGCAAATAAAATACTAATAAAAAAATCTGCTTAAATCTGGAATTAACAGAATTACTCAGGGGCTGAAAAATTAAGACCTCATAATCAAAAGTACATTGAAATTGCTCTGCAACTCAATACATGAAGGAGAGAAGGAAGCAAAAAGAGAAAAACAAACTACCCCTAAACAAGTCAAATTATATGTTTTAGATACTATTCTTTTTCCATCACTTTAATATTATATAACATTTTAGTAGTATTGCAGCTGAACATTGTACCTCCAAACCTACTCATTATAAAATTTGTAGTGTATTTCTACCCGAAGTTTTAAAATGCTATAAAATATTTACTTATGGAAAATAAAGCTGAAATGCAGGATGATTTCAGGTGCAAGCAGCTGACATGTTTTGGATATGCATTGAGGAAAGGATCCTTACCTCTTGGGAGTTGGTGATGCGAAACGCAGTTCTTCAAATGAGTAATTTTCATAAACCTTTAAGAAAGAGACCAGTAAGAATTACAAAATCATTAGAAACATTCTTTATTAATGCAGTAATAGAACATGCAATAAATGGTGCTGAGATGCCCTAACTGGTACAGCTCAGTGTATTGGGTATCATCCCACGAAGTGAAAGGTTGCTGGTTCAATTCCTGGTCAGGGCACATGCCTGGGTTGCAGGGCCAGGTCCCCAGCTGGGGGCGTGTGAGAGGTAACTGATCAATGTTTCTCTTGCACATCTATGTTTCCACCCCTCTCTTTCTCTCTCTTCCCCTCTCTCTACAAGTAAATAAATAAAATCTTTAAATAAATAAATAGTGCTGAGAGAAATGGTTATCCATATAGGAGAAAAAGAAAACACTCAATTAGCTACATCACACAACTTACATAACTAAATTCTGGGTGTGTTAAATATGCAAATGTAAATAATAATACCATATACAAATTTAGGAGAAATGTGAGTATAATATAAATTTAAATTTCTCCAAAACAAAGACACCATAAAGAAAGAGCAAACAGAAGCTTTCACTAGGGAGGAGGTGATTTGTAATTCACATAACCAAAATGGGATATGTATCGTTAATATATATAATATTTAAAAAATCAGTACAAAAGAGAAGAGGTAATACTACTATTTCAGGCTAATCTCTCCACTTGTACTCCAGATATTTTTATCTCTCTTAGACTGTCTTCAGGGTTTCCTTCCTTTCAATTGTCTCCTCATCAGTATTAAAACACATAACTTTTTCTATATTCAATCCCAAATTCAAAAGTTTTCACTCAATTCCATCTCCTCTGTTTCTTTTTAGAAAAAAAGAACATCTTAAAAGACTATACTCAACATCTTAAAAGACTATATTCATTTTGCCTTTAGCTATTTTCACTTCCTCTTCATCAGTCCACTATGCCTCTAAAACTGCTACTGCCAAGATCATTTGTGAATTCATTGCTGCTAGATCCTTTTCAAAATTTCACTTGTGCAGGATGACATTGTTAACCCTTCTTAAACTGCTCTTTCCTTGATTTTCAAGACGTGCAATAAGGTAGTTGAGGGTAGTTAGGAAAACCAAATCTGGAGTCAGACCAAGAGCCTTAGGTAAGTTACTTAACCTTTCCATGCTTCAGTTTCCACTTATGTAAAATGGGAATAAAACAGGCTCTATAGGGTTGTTGTGAGGATTAAGCTGCTATATGTAAAGTGGTGGTAGAAGTGGCAACAGTACATGCCGGAGCTAGGTGATGTCTCAGCTTATCTCTTTGGCTGGTATTCTTATCAATGTTGGTGTGTGTGTGTGGTTTTTTCTTTTCCTTTTCTTCTTTCTTTCTTTTTCTTTTCTATCTTGTAAATCAAAGTTTCTCAAAGTTTAGTTTTTGAACTTGAACCACTCTGCATATTTGTTTTATATGCAAATTACTGAATTTTTCTCTAGATCTAATGGATCAAAATCTTTGAATGACTGAAAGATTTTCCTTTTAAATAAATGCTCCAGATGATTCCGATAGACACAAATTCGTTCTATCATTTTATTTATCTGTCTATCTATCTGTCTACCTATCTATCTATCATAGACACAAATTTGAGGATCACTGATATTGGTGTTTCTCAGGATCTCGTCCTGGAACTTCTCTCTTCACTCGTGAAAGGAGACATCTAACTTTATGAGTAATCCAAGTGCTGATTATTCTCAAATCTTTTCTTGAGGTCAGACTGTGATAATTTCAGGTTTGTAATCCCACTTCCTTTTGTAAGTATCTTCATATGGCGATTTCAGAGATACCTAAAGTGCATCACATCCCCCACTATCATCTTCCCTCAGCCAAAACTCCCCTCCTCCAACTTACCAACCTCACTACTGAAGCTCAAAATGTGAACCTTCTCTTACTCCAACCCCATTAGCTACCAAGTCTTTTTAAGCCTAAATATCTCATGAATCTATTTTGAAAACTCTGTAGTCCAAGGGATCAGCATATCTCACTGGACTAAATCAACAGTCCCCTAGATACTTAAACTAAAGCATGGTTCTTGATCTTCTACCCAATCACATTCTCCATAATCCACCATGATCTTATAAAACACAAATTTAATTGTGCCATTCTTTAAATGAAAACCTTGACTGGCTCACAACTTCATTCTAATAATGGTAAAATTCCTAACTTCTGCTTAAATTAACAACCATCATGGTAATTTAGGCTAATGCTGCCTCTGAAGATAAAAAACTGGATAAAATATTTTTTTAAAAAATCTGTATGAAGACATAAGGAAGCTAAAAAGCATGAAGAAACCAAGAGATGAGTCTGGCATTTGGGAGAGCCCCAAAATTGAAGGGAGCTGGTTAGGTACATGCTGAATCCCTGGAAGGGTATGTCCTTAAATGAATGGTAAGTTGGAAACAGACAAGTATTTTTGTAGGAACTAAAATCCAACTTTCAACCACCTTCTGATTTGATTAACTTGCTCTATTATTGTCAATCCCCTCTAGATGTCTTCCAAAAGCAAATGAAAACCCTCTTTGAAGGAAAACAACATCATACTAAAAACTGTCACAATTTTACCATCTATCAACAGTTCTCTAGACCTATAATTTTGTGTCTGAATTTGAATGAATGAAATGTTTGTTAAGTAGTGATAAATAAAATTTTTCTGGTAAGTAAAATAAACTACCTTCATCATTGTTATGGCAATATAGCGAGCTTCCTTCACTATCATCGGTTCATACGAAACATCCAGCTTTGGTGACGCCAGTCCACCGAAAGTCTTGTCAGTGTTAGAGGGTGCAGCCGTGACGGCAGGACTGCCAGGAATCCTCTGAGGTTTCTTCACTTGCTCTTGTTGTAAAGATGTTTTCTTCTGAGAAACAGGAACAGCTTTCACTTCCACCTAACCATGATATTATAAAAACCAAATATTATTGTTATATAATTGTCCGTGACACATGAAAAAGAGCAATTTATAATTATGGACTCATAATTCTATACATATTATGGTATAATTGGTCCATCTTAGGCATTCCCCTCAGCTCTTATTTAATAGCGCCAGAATGCCCTTAAGATGGTTCCACAATATGGATCCTGAACACAGTATAAAAGAGAGACATTTTTTTTGAATAAATAATCACACACATCAAAACATAAATGTTACCATTAGTAAAGTACAGAAAAGCATAGAAGAATGAGTCTACATTAACTTCTTGAAGAGACTAACATTAAATTATTTTACCTGGTAACTCAAATATAAATACTTTCTCACGATCTCCATATATTTTTAAGTGCTAACTTCAATTTCAGCTGTACTCTCCTGTGAAAAAAAATGTACTCCACTGATAAGTCTTAGAAATTAACACATAAAAAAAAATCTTATATCTAAAGGCTAAAGATGTTTACTCTAGTGCAGAAAGAGTACTTTCAGATAACTCTGTCACCAACATAAGTTATTTGATCTAAGCAGTCTAATTAAACTTTCAAACTAAATCTCTTCAACAGTAAAATGTGAGCATCTTGCATCTACTTTACTATAGATACAATGAACAGAACTGTGACTTTCTGTCAAGATGAAGTAGATAAATGCAGTACTCTCATCCTCCCACCATCACATAAAAATTACAACTAAACTACAGAAAAACCATCCCTCAAAATGGCCAGAAATCTAGCTGAAAAGAAGTCCTATAATGAAGGATATGCAGAAGGCACATTGAGGCTGGGAGGAGGAGCAGAAAAACACAGCATGGGCTGGCCCACACCCACATGTGGCAGCTAAAACTCAGGAGGTTCCCCCTGAGCAAGAAGTCTCAGACCCACCGACACCAGGCCCCCAAGCCCAGGGTTCCATGACTTCTGGCTGTGAAAACCAGTGGGGATTGTGGATGAGAAATGAAGGGCTCCTGGAGTCCCAGGTGTTTCTCCTAAACAGCCGCACGCGGACTTACTCAGTCTCACTGGCTTTGAGCTCCAGAGCTGAGGTGGCAGCTTGAAAAGCACCAGAGACATACAAGGAGGAACTGAACTGTCTAGTTTTGAGGCAAGGGGTAGAGGGACAGCTTTCATCAAGACAACAGTGCTGGTAGAAGCCACTGTTCTTGTACTGAATCCTCTCCCCATGGAGCTGGTGGGGGGACCCCATATCAGAATCTCCATTAACATGGCTAATGCTTGTTTGCCCCACCCTGGTGATTCCGTCACCCTAACCCACCCAACTTGTGGGCCCACCCAAGCCACTTCCAGTGGCTTTTCCATACAAAGGGTGTATCTTGATTCATGCTGTAGCCTTTCTTAAAATCAAAGGTTCATAAACCCTAAACAAGCAGCATCTGACTCACATGTCCTGTACCTCTTGCTAAGTGGTCCCAGGTCTGGAGCTGGTGGCATCCAGCCTCTGTTCACAATTCTGCCTCTCCTGGGCCCCCTCCAAGACCAGCACAAGTAGCAGCCATTTGCAGATTGCTTGGTAGCTGGGTGACCCTAGATAAGGCTCAGTTGGTGGCTGACTGGCCTGTATCTCTTAGGAGACCCCAGCACCAGTGCACTTGGTGGACCATGCCAGAGAACCACCCAACCATCTCTACAAGTGATACACTCAAGGGGCAGTCTCCTCAGGCACCAGAGCCCCACTGAAACAAGTCCTGCTCTGTGGTCAGGTGAGCCCTCGCACAGCAGCTCCTTGGTTATAGCCAAGGCTAGCACTCACAGCAGATGGACCTGGAAACAAATCCCTCCCATTAACAGGTCAACAGCAATCAAGACTCAACTGCAACAGGAGGGTGCATACATCCCAAATGGGGGAACATCTGGAGCACCTGGCTTGGGAGATGTGGGGAGAATGCACCACTGGGCCCTACAGGACACCTACTACTTAAGGCCCCTCTAACAAAACTGGGGATGTAGTAGCCTTACCTAATGCACAGAAACAAACACAGGGAGGCAGCCAAAATGAGGAGACAAAGAAACATGGCACAAATGAAAAACCAAAACAAAACTGAATAAATGAACTACATAAAAATGGAGATAAGCAATCTACCAGATGCAGAGCTCAAAACACTGGCTATAACAATGCTCAGTGAACTTAGGGGAAGAGTACATGAACTCAATAAGAACTTCAACAGAGAGAGAGGAAATAGCCTGGCTGAGTAGCTCACTTGGTTAGAGTGTCATCCCAATAGACCAAGGTTGCAGGTTCAATTCCTGGTCAGGGCACATATAAGAATCAACCAATGAATGCATAAATAAGCGGAATGATAAAAATCAATATTTCTCTTTCTCCTGCTCTATAAAATCAATCAATCAATCAATCAATCAATATTTCTTAAAAAGAGGAAACACAAATGAAGATAAAAATCATAAAAAAGAGCCACTAAGAAATTAAGAATGCAATATCTGAAATGAAGAACACATTATAGAGAATCATCAGTAGAGTAGAGAAAGCAGAGGACTGAATCAGCCATTTGGAAGACAAGGTAGCAGGTAATGCCCACTCAAAACAGCAAAAAGAAAAGGAATTAAAAAAAGAGAGAGAGTATAAGGGACAATTTTAAGCATACTAACATTCATATTATGGGAATGGCAGAAGGAGCAAGAGAGAGCAAGAAACTGAAAACCTGTTTGAGAAAATAATAACAGAAAACTTTCAAAACCTGGTGAACAAAATAGACATATAAGCTCTGGAAGCAGAGAATCCCAAACAAAATGAACTCAAAGAGGTCCACACCAAGACACATCATAATTAAAATGGCAAAGGTTAAAGACAAAGAAAGAATCTTAAAAGCTGCAAGAGAAAAGCAGTTAGTTGCCTACAAGGGAGATCTCATCAGAGTGTCAGCTGATCTCTCAATAAAAACTTTGCAGGCCAAAAGGGACTGGCATGAAATAGTCAAAGTGATGAAAAGCAAGGACCTACAACTGAGATGATTCAACCCAGCAAAGCTATTACAGGTAGAATCAAAGGACAGATAAAGAGGCTCCCACATAAGAAAGACATAAAGGAGTTTATTACCACCAAACCAGTATTATAAGAAACATTACAGGATCTGATTTAAGATGATAAAAAATATGAACGATAAAATGGCAATAAATACATAATCAATCAAGAACTGCTTTAAGAACAAATGGGTTCAACGTTCCAATCAAAAGACATAAGGTGGCTGAGTGGATAAAAAAAGAAGACCCTTGCACATGCAAGAGACTCACTTCAAATGAAAGACACAAACAGACTGAATGTAAAAGGATGGAAAAAGGTATCCCATGAAACTAGAAACAAAAAGCCAAAAAAGCTGGGATAGCAATAAATACCTATATTGGATGAAATTGACTTTAAAATTAAGGCTATTAACATGAGACAAAAAAGGACCCAACAATTCTACTTTCAGGTATTTATCTGAAAAACCAAAAACACTAAATTGAGAAGACATACACATCCATATGTTCATTGCAGCATTATTTACAATAGCCAAGATATGGAAGCAACCTCAGTGTCCATAAACAGAGGAGTGGATAAAGAAAAAGTTATGCATATATACATAGGAATGTGACTCAACCATAAAAGAGAATGAAATCTTGCCACCTGCAACAACATGACAACATGGATGGACCTACAGGATACTGTGCTGAGTGAAATAAGTCAGACAGAGAAAGACAAACACCAGACGATTTCATATATAGTGGAATCTAAAAGCAAAACCAAAACCAAAACAAAGCAACTAGCAGAATAGAAAGAGACTCATAGACATAGACAACATTTTGATGGTTGCCAGATGGGAGAAGGTGGGAGGTGAGTGAAAAAGATAAGAGGGATTATGAAGTACAAACTGGTAGTTACAGAATAGTCACGGGGATGTAAAGTGCAGATAACTTGTCATGACTATGTATGGTGTCAGATGGGTAGTAATTTATTGGGATGATCACTTCAGGAGTTATATAAATGTGTAATCACTGGATTGCACACCTGAAACTAATATATAATATTTTGTGTTGATTGTGGTTGAAAAATAAAAAATATATATTATTTTAAACAGAACAGATTTGCTGAGACATGTTGAAACACTGAAAGTACAAATTATCTTAAAAACAATACTCAGAAATATTATTCTAAGATTATAACAAAATATTTTATTTTTGTATGTTTATGCATTAGCAAAGACTACTCAATTCCTAGGCAGTGACAAAATTACAATTTAAACACCACTTTAGTTCTTTATCAGGTATCATCATTTTGAGGTTCATATTAATGTGTTTTGTATCGTGATAAAATTCTTCATTTTTTTGTTGTCACTATTAAGATTATTCTCTATTGTTTTTCTCTTTAACTTGCTTTTAGCACTTGATAAAGTCATTCCCAGTGGGCATGAAATCACTTCAGTGGGGCATGATCTTCCATAGAAAAGTAAAATAGAAAATACCACAGTGCAACTCTGGGTGTAAATATGTATGATACACATTGTACGTAATAAAGATATGTATACTATTTCATCTTATGTATGTTTGGGTCATGATGCAAATCCTTACGGTGTGCATCATTGTGAAAACTTTAAAGCCACTGGTAAAGCCTGATTTTTGTTTAGTATCAGGTTCAAATACTTTTCCATACAATTTTATTAATGGTCTTAAGATATGTAAACTATATGGCTCTTGTCTTTTTTTTTTTGTACTATGAGTCAGGTAAACATTCCACTGGCATTGTGCTTCTTCATGCGATAAAGTAAAAAATGGCTCTGGTAAAATGGTAAAATTATGTGCTCTTATTCAAAGGGATTTTGTGACTTAATCAACTGTAAGCTCCAAACAAGCATATCACTTTGAGGTGTGGGGGCAGCTGAAGACTGACTATAGAAATTTTCATTCAGTACTGATTTTTTTCAAAAATGAAAGTTTTTTAATAATTGCACCATTTTAATCTTTTTTTTAAATTACTTTATTGTTGTTCAATTACAGTTGTCTGCTTTTTTTCCCCACCCCACCTTCCCCCACTCCCCTGGCCAAACCCACCTTCCTCCCTTGCTTCCACCCTCCCCCTGGGTTTTGTCCATGTGTCCTTTATAGTAGTTCCTGAAAACCCTTCTCCCCACTGTCCCCTCCCCGCTCCCCTCTGGCTATTGTTAGATTGTTCTTAATTTCAATGTCTCTGGTTATACTTTGTTTGCTTCTTTCTTTTGTTGATTATGTTTCAGTTAAAGGTGAGATCATATGGTATTTGTCCCTCACTGCCTGGCTTAAGAAATATAATAAAAGTTTTAAATGAGATATTTAAATTAATAGGTTATATCATAAAGGACTTAACTTTATACATATGTTCTAAATGTGTTTATTAATTAATGTCTTATGGAAGAGGTGTTCAAAGAACCATATTCATCAACACAGCACATGAGTATTTCCACTCTTCATTCTTTTATAATCCAAATTTATTTCTAATTTATTTAATAAGCATCATTATTAGATTTTCAATGTGGTTTCAACTGTACAGAATGCAGAAATGTATTTGAGTTTTTAAAAAATATATACAAACTTCTTAAATGTATTCTTTTACTGATTTACTCAATCACTGTGTACTGAGGGCCTTCCCTCTCTGCACCTGGTACTCTTTATAAGGACAGTTTTTTTATCCTTCTTTTGCACCATGAGAGCACCTAGCAAAATGTAAAAAACAAACAAAAATATATAACCTGGGAAATTGGATATGTGCTCATAATATAAACAAGTCACTGAAATGATTGTTTTGCTTCCCCCATTACATATATGTAAAGAGAGCCCTACAAATGGACTTTAGACACTTGTCATTTCTAAAGTTTTATTAGTAACAATAGTCAGTGTACAGATGTCTACTACTTTAATTTTTATATAATTACCTTCATATTGGGAACATGTACCACATCCCCATACTGGTCTTTTGTTTGAACAGTTATGGTAGTGGGCCAACCACAACGAATATCATCCTTATTCAGGATCAAAGAAGTTTTCTGAGGATCAGCATAGGAATCTGGCTGAAGCCACCTAGCAGAAATGAAAAAAATAAGCAAACAAACAACGAAAAAAGACAGTCATCAAATTCTTCAATAATTAACATGAAATTACACCAAATGAATAAAGCATGTATCAAAATGCCAAAATGTCTTCTTCATTTCTGCTTCATATATAATCAGAGTAAATGTCTTCCTTGGAAATTGTTAATGATGAATTCATTACAAAAATATGTCAAATCAGGTAAGATTTCTAAGGATTAAAAAAAATTTTTAAATCAGAAAAGTTGGAAGCAGCCCAAGTGTCCATCAGCAGATGAGTGGATACAACAACTATGGGACATTTACACAATGGAATACTACTCGGCCATAGAACAGAAGAAAATTTTAAATTTTACCCTTTGCGACAGTATGGATGAACCTACAGAACATTACGCTAAGTGAAATAAGCCAGTAAGAGAAAGACAAATACCATATGAGCTCACTCAAATGCATAATCTAGTGAGCACACTGAACTAACAAGGAAAATGGGGAGTCTCATAAATGGAGAGCAGATGACAGCTAAGGCAGGGTGGGGGAAGTGAGGGGTGGAGGGCCTGAGAAAAGGAAAAAAGACTCATAGTCACAGACAACAGTGTGGGGACTATGGGAGCAATAGGGAGGGTGGAGGTGGAGGAGGGTACAAGGGAGATAAATGGTACTGAGAAAAAATACAATAAAGATTCAATTAAAAAAGTCAGGAAACTTGGGTGACTTTTGACTATGGTTGATTTAAAATAATCAAGGAAATGAATTTAGGTCGAGTATAATTTGAAGTCTCAAGTACACTCATTTTTACGGAGGAAGAGCCGCCTTAACTTGCCAGCCTAACACCCAGGAAAGATCAGCTTCTCTGTAAAAGCAGGGCAAAAGTCGCATTCTGCTCACTTGAGGCCAATCAGTCTATCTTCTCTTCACGCAATTTCTCAACTATCTTCCCTCATTACTTTCCTTTCCACATAAATTTTGCCAATTTTCTATATTTTGTGAAAGCCATTCCTGAATTCATTTCATGGTCAACATTCAAGCTGTCCTGTGAGATGAGTAATAAGTAGTTCTGTTATGTGTAAAAATGTCCACAAAGACAGCAGTGAGGCTGACAAAAGATTTTCTGTTCTCTAATGACCATTTTAGTTTATAAAAACTAAAGAGTAATCTCTGTATTTTTAAAATTAAACCCAGAAAGGGATCAGATTTCTATATTATAAAATCACACAAGCCAGCATATTTTTCCTTAGCTTGAAAAAGTAAATAGCAGCAAAATAAATGAGAACTCTACAACCTCAAATGGTTAGATTTAAATTCTAAATTTATACTTCTATTCATTATAGATTTGAAAAAAATCACGTTATTATATTATTTATCTTACTAAAATAAAATACAGTAATAAATTTAAGAGTTTAGTTAGATACTAAATATTAACATTCAATACACAGGCTTTCAATTATACCATGTACAAAGAAGGGCAACCCCCCAAAATGGAATTATCTTCTGGCAAGCCCTCTGTAGTATAGGCTTCCCCTGCTAGATGATTGTTCTAGGAGCCCATTGTATCAGTGTACCAGCTGGTGTTGTTGTGAGAGACTGCATTCAGCTTCAGTGAATTTTTCTTTTGAAGTCTCAGTGCATTTACCCATGTCATGATGGGTGATTTACAAGCACACCTGCACTGAGCGTTCAGCAATTTTTGCCCCAAAATGGCATGACTTTCGAGCCTCGTCCTCCCTATTCACCCAAACTTGCCCCAAGCCACTATTTTTTGTTTCCCTAGATGAAAAAAGTCCTCAAAGGGAAATGTTTTGCCAATGTGGAAGACGTGAAACAAAAAAACAGCAGAAGCACACAAAAGGCATTAAAATCAAGTTCAAAAGCTTCTGAGCAGTGGAAAAAAATGTTCTGGTTGGTGTTTTGCATCAAATGGAGAGTACTTTGAAGGTGACTGAAGTTTAAACATGTAAGAATAAATACTCAAATTTTTAATAAATAAATTCCAGGTTTTTCTGAGTCCTCCCTGATATTCCACATATTTTTAAAATAAAAGTTCATCTAGGCAACTTTAAAATATCCAACTAACACTATCATATTTTAAAAATATTTTGAAATATTAACTACCATTTTATGTATCAGCTAGTTCAAAACGCAAAAATCAGATTATTTTAGGCAGCACTATGACATCCTAATGACTCCCCTTTCATCTCTCTTCAGAAATGAAAAGGAGGCAGGCCCGAAGGAAAGTAACTGCAGTACTTAGAGCACATTACCTTGCAAGCCTCCCACCACTTGATCCGGGAACACAAGCAATAAAGTCATCCAGGAAGGACTGCTCATTGCTTTGGATTTGCAGCGGTAAGTTTCCTTCAAGTGCCTCTAATATAGTTGGTGAATGAGAAAGAGCTAAACCCTTTCCAAGAATACCAGAATGGGTTTTGCACACCTGTTGGGTAATAGAAAACATTCATTAATTTTAAAATATAAAACTTTAAATATGTGAATTTTTTAACTTACAAACAATTTTTAATAGGCCTTTTTGGGGAAATCATTTTTTCCCCATGCTCCAGTGTGCCTTTAGCCTAAAAGTAGAAAACTTCCAGGAAGGAAAATATGGAAAAATCCTCTCAGTCCTTTCCTTCCACAGAAAAAGTGACTTATGACATCTGCATGCCCATTGAAATGGTGCATATCCTCCCATTCTAGCCGTCTACATGGTACAGCCCCATCTGTCAGCACCTGGCCTCCCTTCCACAGGCAGCAGTGGAGGCCCCCCTCTTTTTGTGTCCCCATTATTGGCAGTTCTCATGCACAGGTTGGGTCTGCTCTCTTTGGTGGGTGGGTACCACGGTCTAGACTTGTACAAAAAGTGGATGGAAGCTTGACTGTGGCTGCACATAAAATTGCATTAATCTGACCAAGCCACACTGAAGTGAAGAAAAACAGGCAGATAAAACTGAAATTTTAGTTCTCACCTAACTGTTAAGTAAACCTATATTTTGGAAAGACCTACTTTAAATGCTGGAACTCTAGAAACATTTAATAACTACATAATAAATTTCAACACATATTTTTTCATAGAAAAGGATTATATTTCTAGTATTATCAAATTTATATAATGGTAACTTTTACATTCTATAAGCTATGAAATAGCAAAAATCATGATCTTTGAAATCAAATAGACTCAAGTGTGAATCCTGGCTTTGGACAAGTTATAGCTGTATGCTAGTGAGCTAACAAGCTACAGAACTTTCTGAATCTGTAACATGTATAAACTGGTGTTCAAATAAATCTCCTTTTTGTGGCCATTATAAAATTTAAATTAAATAACATATAAAATGCATGCTACATTGCCTAAGACGGAGGAGGTGTTTAATACATGTTAGACCACCACCACAACTACCTTACAGCCAAAAAGGTGGGCAATTTGGGACATCATTTTTGGCTGTTGTTGAACAGCAGCAGTGCAATAAAGATCTCTTTATGTATGAGCTAAATGATCATATACAAACCATAATAATCCCTGTGATGATGAATAATACAAGAACGCTTTAATGGTTGTCCTTAACTAGAATATTGTATGACACAGCTATCTCCCAATTAGCTGAATTTTTAGACAAGTTGCATAACTTTTCTAAATTTCGGTTATTGTCATTTTAAGATATAAGAGACAATACTGACCTCAAAGTATAACTGCAAAAATAGAAAATAAAGACACTGTAAACTACAGAGTGCTCTGCAGATATTATTTAAATGACCAACACCTTATTTCTCCTTTTTGTCTGACCGGTCAATAAAACTTACACGCCCATGGCTCTGCATGGCCTTCCCCAACCCCCTCGGCACTGGGCAGATGCTCTTCCTCCCGAAGGGTTTAGGTCTCACTCCGGCACGAACACCCGCCACACAGTAAAGTGAGGGCCCGCAGGAGTCGCCCCGTCAAGGAGAAAATTTTAAGATATTTATAATTGCCAATGAATACAATGAAACATTCAAGGAATGAGTCCTATTTTCAAGAAAAATAAGGATTATCTAAATGAATGTATTACTTTTAAACTGATATACAAAGTTTATCCATACAATGTTTGGGACAATACCTGTAATGCAGCCTCTTCAAGAATTTCAAGATCTTCTTCTAATTCATTACCTGCTGTATAAATGATAAGTTTTAACAAAATATATCAATATTTGGTTTAACTTTTCTAGTCTTTTACATTCTTTGTACCTTTTTCACAATTCTGATATTCCAGATGGAAAAGAACTATTATCCTGGATAAATCTCAGTGGTTTATATTTTCAAATATAATTTTCAATGTGAATATAAGATATAATTCTCAAAACAATACTCAAAATGCTTCCATTGAGTGATTTAAAAAAGATTTACACTATACTTATGTATATAAATGTGTAATCTTAAGTATTTACTTTTGTACAAAAAATGAGGAAACTGATCATTCAGAATCTGAGCCTTTTTATTTTCATTATCTTATAAAAGATTTATACCTTCAGTAAACAATAATAACATATAGGAAAACAGAAGGTAGTGACTATGTCCACTAGCTATTTTCTCCTTTATTGCTTAATGTACAACATTTTATTTATTGAATTTTCTTTGATAGTATAATTTATGAAATATTACTAATGAAGTAATACACGTTTAAAGAGAAATATTCAAATTATACTAAAGTACAGAATGAATAATTTTGTCCTACCAGCCTCCCAAACATAAAGTGTTGACAATTTCTTATGTGTTTTTCTGGAAACGTTGCAAAAAATAAACTTTATGTATGTATGTGTCAACATGTGTACAGCTACCCACATATACATATATTATACATATATAAGGTAATGTTTGCAAAAATGGGATCTTCTGCAGGTTGCTTTACTCAAATAATCTGAACATCTTTTTTGGTCAGGACATACTTTTTTTTTGTCTTTATCAGCTGCATTCATTCCCAATGTATGGATGTCAACATGACTTAACAAACTGGATTACTCTAGGTATTACAATCACAAGCACTGTTACATTAATCTATCTTACAACATATATTTTTGATATCTGTACAAATATGTATGTAATTGCTACATCAAAAAGTATAAGCATGAAAAAGCACAAAAAATTTGAACAGTTACTGACACATTTCCTCCAAAGACACACTAATTTTCCTCAGATGAACAGAGTACAAAATATCTCATTTCCTCATATACATATACCAGTATTAAGTAGGAGCAAAGGAACAGAGAAGGATGAAAGGGAGCATAAGGGGAAAAGAAATAGAAAAGAAAAAAAAGAGTAGAGAAAGAGAAGGGAAGAAAGAAAGAATCAAGTGGGAAGGGTAGTCTCCGAGGGAAGAGATAGAGATGAACTTTTGGGGGTGATCCATGGGAAAATAATAATACCTCCTATTCCCCAAATACTGTGAAAATAAAACGTTAAATAATGTATAAACATGATAGGACTAATAAATATTTTAAACTTTATTTTTGCCTTTACTATCTTGATTATAAATCAACTTACACATCATGCAAATGTGTATCATATAAAGAGGTACCATTTCTGCCACTGCCCCATTTCTGTTCTGCCTCCAACAAAAACTCTTCCAGAGAGCCATTTATATTCAGCCTGACTCCGGTTCCTGACTCTGCATTCTCTCATTTTACTTTTTTATTTCTTACTGAGTGTATAATCAGCATGTTTTCAATCCAAAGGTATAGTTTAACTGACTCCTCAGCAGCATTCAAAAATCCCATGCATAGCCACCATCCTCATTTTGTTCCTACTTCACTGGCTGCTGATCCTGCACAATCTTTTTTGCAGTTTTCTCTTCATACTCTGTCCACTTTGACAGTTTGGCAAGTCCCAGCTTTCATCCCGGGCTCCTGTCCTTCTCATTTGCATCCTTCCCCTAGCTCATCTTTCATATGGTCCCATGTATGTAAGTATCAACTATGTTCAAGTGACAACTGCGTTGACTTAATCCCTGAACTCCAGGCAATGAGTTCTAACTGTCTACTTGGTATGTTCACTGGGATATTTAAGAAGTATCTCGAACTTCTGGTTTCATACTATATATGCAGTGCCTAAGCCAGTGCCTGGCACATAGCATGTAACGTGAATAAGGAGGATGTGAGCATGTGTGTGCGAATTAAAAAGACTCGAGGGCACTCTCAGCCTCCATTTTAATAATCCCAAACTACCAATATATTAAGTAGTTATTGTTCATGGGTATATGTGACAATGAAATTCCATGTCCTGGCCACCGTGAATAATGCTGCAATGAATACAGGAGTGCATATATCTTTGCAAACAAATGTTTTCAAATTTTTCAGGTAGATACCCAGAAAAGGAAATCTACACTTAATTTTTTAAGGAACCTCCACACGGTTTTCCATAGTGGCTGTACCATACTAGAATACTAGGAAAGACTATATGCCACCAAACTCAATAACCTAGAAGAAATGGATACATTCATAGAATTATATATCCTTCCTAGACCAAGTCATGAAGATTTGGAAAATCTAAATAGACTGATAAACAGTGAGAAAATTGAAACAACCATGAAAAACCTCCCAAAAATAAAAATCCAGGACCAGATGGCTTTACTAGTGAGTTCTACCAAACAATCGAAGAAGATTTGATACCTACCCTTCTCAAACTCTTCACCCAAAACTAAAGAAGAAGCAATACTTCCTAACACGTTTTATGAGACCAACATAACCCTGGTACCTAAACCTAGCAACGATGATGCACACACAAAAAACTAAACACCAATATCTCTGATGAATACAGATGCAAAAATTTAAAAAAAAATTACTAGCACACTGAATACAACAATACATTAAAAAAGTAATACATCACAATCAAATGGGGTTCACTATAACAGCACAAGGACAGCTCATCATATGCAAATAGATCAATGTAATACACCAGGTTAACAAAATAATGGATAGAAATAATATGACCTTATCAATAGAACAGAAAAAACATTTGAAAAAAAACAACAACATGCATTTATGACTAAAACAGTCAATAAAATGGGTATAAAAGGATAGTATCTCAACACAATATGGCCCATACATGACAAACTCTCAGCCAATGTCATACTCAAAGGTGAAAAACTGAAAACTTTTCTTCTAAAATCAGAAACAAGACAAGGAGGCCGACTCTCACCACTCTCATTCAACAAAGTTCTGGAAGCCTGGCCAGAGCAATCAGGCAAGAGCAAGAAATAAAAGCATCCATATTGGAAAGGAAAAAATAAAGTGTCACTTTTTGCAGATGACATGATTCTGTGTATAGGGAACCCTGAAGACTTCATCAAAAACTATTTAAACAACAGAGTAAAGCTGCAAGATACAAAATCAATATACAAAAATCAACTGCTTTCTTATATATAACAAGAAAATTTAGAAAAAGAAAAAAATTCCTTTTGCTACTGCCACTAAGAAATAAACTTAACAAAGGATGTGAAGGACCTTTACTGAAAACAACAAAGCATTATTAAAAGAGACTGAAAAATGCAATTCCCATTAAAATCCCAATGTCACTTTTTAAAGAAATAGAACAAAAATCATCAGATTCATATGGAACCACAAAAAAGCCTGAATAGCCAAAGCAACCCTGAGATAAGAGAATGAACAATATTATAGTGACAGCAGGGGGAAGGGAGTATAATGAGACTAAACGGTAATGGAAAAAGTATACAATAAAGATTAAAAAAAAAAGGAATGAAGCTGAAGGTATCAGACTTCGAACAATACTACAGAGCAACAATTATCAAAACAGCATGATACTATCAGAAAAACAGACACACAGACCAATGAAACAGAATTAAGGGCCCAGAAATAAAACCACATGTATATGGACAAATAATTTTTCACAAAAGAGCCAAAAACACACAGTGGGAAAAAGAAAGCCTCCTCAAGAAACGGTGCTGGGAAAATCGAAAGGCCACATTAAAAAGAATTAAACTAGATTACAGTTTGTTCCCATGTACACAAATCAACTCAAAATGGATCAAAGTCCTAAATCTAAGATTCAAAACAATAAATTACATAGAAAAAACATAGGTACTGAATTTATGAACCTTGACATTTTATATAAATTTGACCCCCAAAGGCAAGGGAAGTAAAGGTAAAAATAAATGAATGTGACTATATCAAACTAGAAATCTTCTGCAAAGCAAAAGAAACCGACAACAAAATAAAAAGGCAACCAATTGAATGTGAGATTATATTTGCAAACAAGAGCTCCAGCAAGCAGTTAATACTAAAAAAATACATAGAACTCAACACCAAACAAACAATCCAATTAAAAAATGGGCACAAGACCTAAACAGACACCTCTCCCAAGAAGACATACAAATGGCCAACAGATACATGAAAAGATGTTCCACCTCACTAGCTATAGGGAAACGCCAGTCAAAATTACAATGAAATACCACCTCACACCTGTTAGAACGGCAATCATCAACAAGACAGGTGACTACCTGTCACAAGTGTTCAAGAGGTTGTGGAGAAAAAGAAACCCTCATTCGCTGTGAGTAGGAATGTAAACTAGTACAGCCACTATGGAAAACAGTTTGGCAGTTCCTCAAAAAATTAAGAAAATAACTACCACATGACCTAGAAACCCCTTTTCTGGGTCCCTATTTGAAAAACTCAAAAACATTTCGTTGTGAAGATATATACACCCGTAAGTTCACAGCAGCATTATTCATGGTGGCCAAGACACAGAGACAACCACAGTGTCCTTCGACAGAGGAACTGGGCCAAGTAGATACAATACATACACAGTACACTATGGAACACTACTCAGCTGTAAGAGAAGATGAAATACTGCCACTTGCAACAATATGGATGAACCTTGAGAATATTATGCTAAGCTAAATAAGTCAGTTAGACAAAGCTAAGAACCATATGATTTCACCCACATGTGGGATATAAAACTGAAACCCATAAACAGACAACAGTATGGCAGTACCAGAGGGAAAGTCGTGGGGGAGGTAGTGAAAGGTAAAGGGGGAGGCAAATATATGGTGATGGAAGATCACTGCACTTTGGTTGGCAGGTACACAACACAATATACAGATCATGTTATCAGAGAAATGTACACTTGAAACATATATGTTCAATATTAACCAACATCACCCCAATAAATTTAATTAAAAAAGGAAATTCATTTTGTTAATCTATTTTCAGAATGTTCTATAATAAGCATATTCTATTCTTAAAATTCAAAAAACATCATAAACAAACACCTAGTACGTGACCAGACTTACCAATAGGAAGTGCCAGGTCCTTTTTCATCAAAGCCGCTGCACAAACCCCACCTAGATTGGCTAACTCTTTTTCCAACTGAATGACTCCCTGTAGAATTACAAAAACTTATCAGCTGCTTTAAACACATGTTTGGAAGATAATCTGGATAATTAACAAATGTAACTTGCATTCAAGCGTAACTTTTGACACTGGAAGGAAATGGGTTAGCTAATGGTTAAATTAAGAATGGAAGAGATTCAACATTATGTCTTATTCTGGTTATTAGGTTTGGGCCCAAAGGTTCATCATTCAAAAAATTTTTCATTCATTTTTAGGGAACATAATCATTTTTTCACCTTGAATTATTATATGATTTTTAAATGTATTTCACTGATTATACTATTACGGTTGTGCCATTTTTGTTCTCCCCTCATTCCCTTCCACCCTATACCCCATTCCCACCAGCATTCCCCCACCTTAGTTCATGTCCATGGGTTGTACATATAAGTTCTTTGACTTCTCCATTTCCCATACTATTCTTAACCTCCCCCTGTCTATTTTGCACCTACCATTTATGCTTCTTAATCTCTGTACCTTTCCCCCCATTCTCCCCCACCGCCTACCCACTGATAATCCTTCATGTGATCTCCATTTCTGTGAATTTTTTCCTGTTCTAGTTGTTTGCTTAGTTCATTTTTGTTGGTTCAGATGTTGATGGTTATGAGTCTATTGTTATTATACTGTTCATATTTTTGATCTTCTATTTCTTAGGTAAGTCCCATTAACATTTTATATAATAAAGAGTTGGTGATGATGAACTCCTTTAACTTTACCTTGCCTGGGAAGCACTTTATCTTCATTTGCATTCTAAATGAAAGCTTTGCTGGATAGAGTAATCTTGGATGTAGGTCCTTGCCTTTCATGGCTTTGAATGCTTCTTTCTAGCCCCTTCTTGCCTGCAAGGTTTCTTTTGAGAAATGAGCTGATAAACTTATGGGAACTCCTTTGTAGATAACTCTCTCCTTTTCTCTTGCTATTTTTAAGATTCTCTCCTTATTTTTCATCCCGGGTAACTTAATTATAATGTGCCTTGGTGTATTCCTCCTTGGGTCCAATTTCTTTGGGACTCTCTGGAAGTCTATTCCCTTTGCTAGATTAGGAAAGTTCTTCCTCAATATTTTTTCAAATAAGTTTTCCATTTCTTGCTCTTCCTCTTCTCTTTCTAGCACCCAGTATGATTTAAATGTTGGATGGTTTAAAGTTGTCCCAGAGACTCCTAAGCCTCTCCTCATTTTTTTGAATTCTTGTTTCTTCATTCTGTTCTGGTTGAATGTGTATTTCTTCCTTCTCTTCCAAAATGATTGATTTGAGTACTGGTTTCTTTCCCATCACTGTCGGTTCCCTGTACATTTTTCTTTATTTCATCTTGCATAGCCTTCACTTTTCCCTCCATTTTGTGACCATACTCAGCCATTTCTGTGAGTATCCTGATTACCAGTGTTTTGAACTGTGCATCTGATAGGCTGGCTATCTCTTCACCACTTAATTGTATCTTTTCTGAAGCTTGGATCTGTTCTTTCATTAGGACCATATTTTTTTGTCTCAGCACGCCTGTTACATAGTAAAGGGCAGAGCCTTAGGTGTTCACCAGGGCGGGGCAACCCACTCACTGCGTTGTGACAGTGTGCATGGGGGAGGGGTCTGAGAGGGAACAGTGTAGCTTGCTGAGGTCTTGGCCTGCTTTTAGTCACTTCCTCCACTACCCACAAGCAAATTAGGCCCTTCTGGTGCTGATTCCCAGGCGGGTGCGTTTGTATATGTTCTAGGACCCTGTGGGTCTCTCTCTGACAAACTCTCCTATGAGGCTAGGAGTTCCTCCCACCACCACAGCCCCCCATGTTTTTTTCAGACAGAGGTTTTGAGGCTTTATTTTCCCTGCACTGGGACCCTGGGTTGCAGCATCTGTCTTGCTCCCCAGTTGTTCCTCCTGGTCCACATGCGAATGTGGGACTGACCTGCCAGCCACCACTTCGCCCAACCCGGTCTTCCAGCCACCACCTTGCTGCAAGTCCTCTCCACCCAGCTGCCTGTCTCCGCCCCTCATACTGGTCTGGATGAGTGTTTCTTTTTTAACTCCTTGGTTGTTGGACTTCCATATAGTTTTATTTTATGGCAGTTCTATTTATTTTTTGTTTTTAAATTGTTGTTGTTTTTCTTTTGGTTGTGTGAGGAGGCACAATGTATCTACCTACACCTCCATCTTGGCCAGAAGTCATATCGTATGATTTAAAAGATTGGTAAGAGTTATTAAGTTAGTCTCATTGTGAAGTCAGGTTAAATTATTACTCAGAAAGACATATCCAATTGAGCTGGTTTGGAACAAGTACAACTATACTACGTGTTCAAAGGCTCCGTTCTCTTCATGTATTTAAAGTAGCAAAAACAGACCACTGAACACAATTAAACTACAAAATACTTTAAATTATATGCCCTAGCTCAAAATACATTCCAGCCTTCTTATTTATAGGCAGCAAACAAATTTAAGGCAATAGCAGCCCTTAGAAACACAATTTTCCTTAAGAGAGTCAGATGATAATTCATCCTTACCTCATCAGGTCCAGGGCTAAACTCATATCCAATTGCATAACATTTGAAACCATAGAAAGAAGCCTTGTCATCTTTCACATAATCTGATGCAGTCTCCAATGAAAAAAGGGTCTCATTTCCTACGAAAAAAATTAACACTGAATTCAAAATCTGAAACAACTTTATCTTTTATTCATCTCAAGAGAGGTAGCAATACCAATCAGATTCTAAAAACATAGTCATTTTGGAAGGCTTCCTATAGCTACCTGAACAAACCTGTGCTAAAAACACTAGACACAATGGAACAATACCAAGTGAACTGTTATTATTTTCCTTTGTGATCAAATTCTCCTTAAACAAACATTCTGCCTTTAAGTTACATGAGTGATCGATTATCTGTCAGTTACTAAAGCGAGCAGTTCTTTACCCTGGCATTTATTTGGCTTTGTCTGGTGTCTTCACAAGGCAGGTATGACTAGAAGAAAAGCTTCTGAATTCAAACAGGCTATTAGTTTGACAGATTATATGACTAATTATAATTAATTGGTTCAAAACTAACAGACAACATATAGTTTTAAAAACTTACACACTTTGTTTTAAAGAAAAGCACCAGCAATAACAACAGTGCTCTAGTGCGCCCCCCCCACTTACACACACAACTGAAAGACTAAAAAAACAAAAAGCTATAGCTTTAACATAACTCTGCAGGTTACATGGTTCACCAATTCTCTTGAAAGGAAGGAATCCTTAGTTAAGTTCTCATTATTGGGAAGAAAGGTCTAATCCATTTTTCCTGTAGTTTGGTACAAACTTTAGACAACCACTTCTCAATGTTAACTCTCCGCTTCAGTCAAACTAACATTCTCTTCTGAAACCTGGTCATGACATGCCACTCTGTGCCCAGAGTCTTCTTTACCTCTCAACTGCAATCCAGACACATATTATGCCTTTTCTTAAAATAAAGATTCATTTATTTATTTTGGACAGAGAGGAAGAGAGGGAGAGAGAGAGGGAGAGAAACATCAATGTGTGGTTGCCTCTTGCACACCCACTACTAGGGACCTGACCTGGCCCGCAACTGAAGCATGTGCCCTGACTGGGAATCAAACCGGTGTCCCTTCGGTTCCCAGGCTGGTGCTCAATCCACTGAGACACACCAGCCAGGGTGTAAACATTTTCAATGATTTATTCTTACTAAACACAATGATCATAAACGCATGTATTTTACCAGAATACACAATAGAAAAAACAACTTGCCTGGCAACACCAAAACCATAGTAGGCCACCCAGAAGATCCTGAAAATTTCTTCAGCTCTATCCAGGAATTAAGATTTTCATGGACAGATGTCAATTTTGATCCATATCCTGAATTCTGAATAGTTCTGATGGGAATCAACAAACGGAGGACATCTTCTGATTGTGCAGTACCACACTGAGGGTCAAACTCTATTGTCATCCACCGTACACATTCTGGAAAGGTCACCTGTGGTAAGCAGGCAAAAGGACATTTGTGTTTGTTAAGGAGAATAAGATTTTTGCTTCCTACTTAAAAACAGGACATCATACTGCAAAGATGATGCTTTCAGCATATTTGTAAAATAATTTTTAAGTAGGGAACTAACAGAGTAGTTTAATATGATCAGAAATCAAGGAATTAACATTCAGTATCGACTATTTTTACTCTCTGCTTACAATACATGTTTTCTACTTAATATTTGGTGATGTTATATTAACAGTATTTGTAAATACAAGTTGATATCATTATAAATATATTACAAAACTACTTAGTATCCATAAACATTCAGGTATCTGCTTTTCTTGTGGAATAATTTACTTATATAATAAATTCCCCATTTCAGTAAGTACATATTTAAGGAATATAAGTAGGAAAATTAAAATATAATATTATTGAAAAATGAATAAATTACTAAAACCTAAGGTTTTAGTCACTTTAAGGTAATCTACCATTCATATATCTATTATAAATGCTTCTTTTCATTAGCCAAAACCCACATATATTATGAGAATATAAACACACACACTTATGATAAAAACTAAATTTTTCTATTTTCCTAGCCTGCAGTTTTACTGTATACATGAGTTCATGATAACATATAATGATATGCATTTAAAGGCTACTTTTAAGCTTCTGTCACCATCACCACAGAGAAAATTCTGTCTATGAATTAGCCGTAGAGTATAATACGAGACTTAACAATTTCTTAAGTATAATATTACCCTAAAAAATTCCCTAGAACTAAGTCAAATATTTTAATAAAGGATTTTTATAATTCTCCATTTAAAAGAAAAGTTCAACCTTGGATATAATAAAATAAATATAAATTAAAACTCAACTGAGATACCATTTCTCCCATTATGCTGGCAAATGGCCCAAACTTCAAACACACACTGCTAGAGAGGCTGTGAGAAAACAAGCACTCTCGTTCCTTGTTGGTGGGGACACAAAACAGTATGTAACTTCTGTGGAAAGGAATTTGTCGATATCTAGCAAAACACATATGCATTCACCCTTGTCTCACCTATAAGTGGAACTCATCAACAAAATAAACAAACAAGCAAAATACAACTAGAGACACTGAAATAAAGAACAAATTGACTGTTACCAGACAGGAGGGGGGAGAGGGACAGTAACGGAAGGTCCATCAAGGAACACGTATAAAGGACACACGGACAAAGCCAAAGCGGGTAGGTTCAAGGGTGGGAGGCAGGGATGGGTGGAGCAGGGGGAGGGGGGTGGGGGGTATGGTGGGGTAAAAATGGAAACAACTGTACTTGAACAACAATAAAAAAAATAAGAACTTGTATAAACCCTATGACTATACTCTTTAATTATGACAATTCTGACTATATCTAATTACCTTGATTCTCTATAAATACTATAAAAAGAAGTTATTCTTTTGAGCAGAGACAGGCTAAGTATCCTTGAAGATATCACAGAACATCAAACCAAGTTTTAAATTTAAATTCTCCCTAAGAATCGGTGCCTACCTTGTAGTGCATCACACATGCAGGTTTATAGGGGTGTTCACTCTCTATGACTGCATAGTGATTGGAGGTTGTACAAGCAGAGAGGCCTTGTTCGGGCTGGTTTCCCGTGGTGCTGTCTGTTGACTGGTTAGGATTGAACGCAGGGGGCGCATATTTCTGATTCAAAATGGCAACTGAGGGAAGCAACTGCTGGACAAGGCCAAAGACTTCTACGGCCACCTGGTATAAAAAATGATTAAATGAGATGATAAATGTGAAAGTTGCTTTAACTGTTGGTTACCCTTATTACTAAGACTTTCCATGTAGAGTTTCTTCTAAGCGTTTGTTTGACAAGAAATTTGTTCTATGGGAAAAAAAGATTTATCACAGATGTCTTAGATGTTACATGAAAATAACCTAATCTGTATTTTTAAATACTTTTGCCTTTTTGCAACTTGCAGTAAACTAAGTTTCACTCAATAATTATGTGAAAAAATAAAATTTATAATTTCTTCTTTGTCTTGAATATTTCACAATTTAAAAACACTCCTATCCTTTTACATTGCTGTTTTTATTCAAAATGGAGATTTGGAATCCAATTCATAAATTAAAAAATCTCAGCTAACTTAGGCTTCCTTACATATCATATTTCTGAAATACGTATCCCATTCCCAAGTTCTTCAAATGGAAGGCCAATATGTAAGCATAGTAATCCAGTGAACAACACTAGTAACACAGAGAGGTTTAATAACTCCTACCATTTAACATGTGTCTACTCTACTTGTAACCTGTACTCCAGGAGCTTCAAAAATTAAAGTATTCTTATAGGACGGATACAGAGTCTAAAAACGATGTTGCTTCTTAAAAAAAGCTTCAAAGATACAGAATTAAATTACACACCTTAGGAATAGCAGCAGCTACTGGTCCAATGTAGGCTATAATAAGGGGAAGCAGCATGGAAAACAGACTGGAAGAGCTAAGCAGTTCTGGAATGTCATCAGCTAAAAAAGACATTAAAACTGTATTTAGAAGGTAATTTCATTTTAATGAATATATATACCATACTAAATTTATATTCTGTTATCTTGAGCAAAATTATAGTTGATGTCAACTGAGTGCTTATAAAGGACCTGGCACTATTGTAAGGGCTCATTTACATGTGTTATCTCAATCAATAAGAAACTTTTATTATCCCCACTTTTGAGAAGGGGAAACCAAGGCACATGGTGTTTAAGTATCTTGCCTCAGGCCATACACCTGTAAAATGATAGAGCCAGGATTAGAACCTAGTAACAATCATGATTTTAAAGCACTACTCCTGGTACCACACACAGCTATATGTGTGACATTAGGCAAATTACTTAATCTGTGCATGCCTCAGTAATCATCTACAACAGAGGACAAGAACAGTACCTCCCTCAGTGGATGTTGTGAAGCTTGAGTTAATACACATGAAATGTGCAGAACAATGCCTGAACATAAAATGTTTGCTATTAAACTACAATGCCTTCTCTTTTTCCAAGGAAAGCACTTTGCTGATGGACATTTTACTCATTTTTATCCATAAAAATGGCACTGGGAAGATAAGTTGATGCCAAATTATAAAGACCTTTATATTAAAAACCAATCAATTATTTCCAAATTACTTGTTTCTAGGTCAGCTGTTCCATCAGAATAGGCTAGACTCTAAAAAAACAACAACAAAAACAAACAAAAATAACCCCCACCGTTTTCTAGCCCAGTCTGAAACCTTAATTTGGATAGGCCGAATATTCATTTTTAGCTCATTTCCCAGATGATTCTGATGTGTAATGAGGCTCAGGAACAAATGTTATAAGTAACAGTAATGTGTGGTGGGTAACAGTGAATGTTTTTGTAAATACAACTCTACTGCAGTGTGGAGGATGACTAGGTAAGCAGACAGGAGTAAGGGAAAGGTGGCAGAGAGATTATTAGGATGTTATCCATACATGAGAAAGAGGACACGTGCTTGCACCATGGCAGTCTGAACCAGGAGAGAACAGACAGAGCGGAGAAGACAAACGAGATTTTTCAATGGTAGAGCTCAGTTTGGACAAGTGAATTAGGGGAAATGTTTGGAGTTACCCAGACTTGGGTAAAGGTGACACCATTCCTAGAAATAAGACATAAAGGAAAGAGAGGAAGAAAAACAGGTCTAAAGGAGAAAACAAAATGCTTTTTGTCTACAGAACGAAGGATAAAGTAGACTCAGTCCAAATCAAGAGTTCTTCTCTTGCTAGGTTAACTAAGCAAGTAAGTACCAGATAACTGCTTTAGAACTTTCTAACAAAATTCTGCATTACTGTATGAAATGTATAACTGATCCAAAATGAATGCATGTGCATGTGCAAATCGATAATGAATAAAACACTTTGGAATTCTACAAGATGGTTCCTCTTCAGTCACCCTGTGCATAATTAATCTAATATGATTATTAAGAAAGTAAAAAAAAATCTTACCATCCACAGCAAGAGCTCTGTGCAAAAGGTCTTTTGCAGCTCGAACAACGGTGCTTACCACAGAGAGAGCTCTGCTACAGTTCTTATCTTCTTCATTGGCTTTACTCAGAAGCTGGGACTGTAAATCTCCATCGAATTCACTCCTATAACATGAGTAATACATGAGATAATTTTACATGGTAGGTGAAACATGATCGAACTCTAAGAATTGTATCTAAATCAGAGCTCATCATTTTAAGTTAAAAAAAGTTAAGGGTCGCTGGTTCAATTCCCAGTTAGGGCACAGGCCTGCGTTGTAGGACAGGTCCCCAGTAGGGGGTACATGAGAGGCAACCACACGTTGATGTTTCTCTCCCTTTCTTTCTCCCTCCCTTTTCCCCTCTCTAAAATAAATAAATAAAATCTTTTAAAAAAAGTGAAAGTGAAAAAAGTAAATATGTAATTATATATCTAATAACTTCCAGGAATGACAGGGCTTCAAAGAAGAAGAAAGCAGGATAAGGGCATAAAGTTATTCTAAATAAGATGAAGGAGAGTCTATCTTAAAACTGGTGATAAACAAAGGCTTCATTTATGTTTTAAAAAAATCTGCGGAAAAACTATTTATGCAAAAGGGACAGTAAGACAATTTCTGACAGGGACAAGATTAGTGAGATCAAAGAACAGAACGAAGACAACTATCTGGAATGAAAGGAGAACGAGTGAAGAGTGACAAGGTGGGGAAGGTAAACAGAAGTCAGATCATGTGAGGTGTGTATGCCACATGAATATGTGTGCCACAGTAACAACTACCTTTTATACTGGAATGCAAATGAAAATTTATGAGAGGATTTTAAGCAAGGGCAACTTGATATGATTTACAATAACACAAGTTTGCTCTGGCTATGCTGTGGAGAACTGACTGCAGGAGGCAACATGAAAGGAGGGAGAATGGTTTAGAGGCTGTTAAGTTACCTAGATAGAAGTGATGTTTTGAACGAGACTATTAATTTTGGGAGTAATATGACATTTTAAAAGTACAGCTACCAGGTCTTGATAAACTAGATGTAAAGCATGAGGGAAAGAAGGAAGTCAAGAATGACTCTAAGGAGTTTGGCTGAAATTGTGGATAAGGAGGACTAATCTGGATACACTGAACTAAGATGTGTATTAGCCAACTATCTAGAGCAGGCTTAACATGGAAGTGTGACATAGTGGTATGAGTGAATTGTTCAATTTCCTGCTTACAAACCCCAGGACCACAGTTTAAGTGTGCCTTTAGGCAAGGAGTTTAACCTGTATGTCTTAATTCCCTTATGTGTAAAGAAGGACAGGAAAAGAGCATTAGAGTAGGCTAGGGTACTGTGAGGAAGAGCTGAGACAGCACAGGTAAAACAGAGCAGTGCATGGCACACAGTAAGTGCTCAGCCCACATTAACTACCATCATCGTCTGTATTACTGTCACTCATAAAAATATCAAAGAGCAACCAGAATATTTACTCTAGGGCTCAGAGGACATGAGAGCTAGAGACACATACTTGGGAGCCACTGGAATAAAATGGTATTAAAGTTAAGAGATTTTAATTTTTGAAAACAATTTTTAAATTGAAGCTTTGTAAATAAAATCAAGGTACCTGAAACACTGTATTTTGCAGAAAATACAAAGCTTGGATAGCAGATGATGTTTTTTTTAATCCTCACCTGAGGAAATACTATTGATTTTAGATAGAGGGGAATGGTGTGCAAAAATTAGGGAGAGAAACATGGGTAAGAGAAAGAAACATTGATCAGCTATCTGCCTTTTATGTGCCCTGACCAGGGACCAAACCCACAACCTAGAGATATGTGTCCTGACCGGGAATCGAACCCGCAACCTTGTGGTCTACATGCAAGGGTGTCCAACCTGTGGTCAGGAGGCTAAATGCAGCCCAGGATGGCTGTGAATGAGGCCTAACACAAAATCATAAATTTACTTTAAAAAGTATGAGATTTTTTGGTGATCACATGTAACTATGTATTGAATGGGTAGCCCAAGACAACTCTTCTTCTATTGTGGCACTGAGACGCCAAAAGGCTGGACACCACCCCTGGTACAGGGCAATGATCCAACCAACTGAACCACCTGGCCAGGGTGGATAGCAGATGCTTTTAAGGGGCTCTCCAGCCTTCGAAATATGTAACTCTTCTCTTGAGTATGATATGGTTTTTAATCTATGATTTGAGAAAGAGATAAATGTAGTGTTTATTTTAGTGCTATGCAACAGAAAGTTTTTATGATTGAGGAGAAAGGACTAGAAAGCTTTTGTATCTCAGCAGCAACATGCCAATATGTAGCTATTTAACACCTAGGATTTCTACTCTATTTCACAAGCAGAAAGGAGGGAGAAAATCTACACCCAGGGAAACTGTTTTGCGCTAACTGTCTAGGCAATGTCTCCATATTGTTTATGAAGGAAACAGAGGAAGCAGTGAGCCTCTGCAAATGATGTGCAACTTCAGTGATGTGATACTAAGTCAGGTTGCAGATACATGTGGTGATGGGTAGGCACTACTCCCTAGGATTCCAGCTAAGTTGCTACAGGAAAATTTAGTCAGTGAAAAATATATACTTGAAAGTTTTTTTAACCCCACTTATCATTTTTTAAATTTCCTACTGTTTACATAAGGAATGGCTTTGTTAAACATATTACAAGGAATATATATCTTTACATATTCTAGGCCCTTAAGGACTAGATTCACAGACATCAAAATATTCTGCAGACTGTACAAAAAAAATCAAGGCAAAACTAATACTTGGGTAAGTTGATTATCAGTTTAGGTATTCTAAAAAAATAAATAAGTACATTTCATTTAAATTTGAAACTGCAAACCACAAACTATAAAAATGACAACAGCACATACACCCAGTACCTAAGTTTCAAAGGTATTATAGAAATGGCAAAAAAAACATTTCAAAGCATTCACTATTATAGTAAAACTACTACACGTTAAGAAAGGAGACCTTTTACTATGAATACGCACAAGTACTATGTGCAAGAAAGACACACTGAATAATTCACTTACAACTACTACTTACCTCAGTAGTAAGTCATATATGTTCTAGCACTTTAAAAGAGTTACTTTACCTGTATACACACACCTACCTATAGTAAAGTATCTGCGGAATCTGTCCTCTGGTCTGGTTTGTGCCATTGCTGCTCAAGCTGCAGGTGCTGAATGTGAACGTCACGCCATCAGGGCACTGCACGGTGGTCATCCCTCCGTCTCCGTTGGCCGTTCGGCTCCCGTAGTTCCTCAAGCGCACAGCATATTTCACATTTTCCTTCACAATAAAATGTAAAACATACTTATAATATGTTTTCATAATATATAGAAGATAATCAAAAAGAACTCTGCAGTAAATTGGGCAAATATATTGAATTTCTTTCTTATATACAGAGATGACTCAGTTAAATGAGTCTTCAGTGAATCAAACAGGATGATAACTAATACATTGATATTTATTTTTTAACAGAAACTGTCCTAAAGTACTTTTTGTGACTTAATTATATTAATCCTTAAAATGACCTTGTAAGGTACCATTATTATCCCTACTTTATGGATGACGAATCTGAGGTACAGTGAAGTTAAGTAACCGGCCCGAAGTCACAAAGCTCGGATCTGAATACAGGCAGTGTGACTCTAGTTCCTGCTCCGAATAACACTGTGAAGAGTACCTGCCTTAGTAAAAGATTATAACTGCATAAGACAATGCTTTGCTTTGATGAATTTAACTTCTGAAATAATTTTAAATGACAGAAAAAGTAATGGTGAGTCCAACATATGTTTACATTAAGAGATCATCAGAAACAGAATCAACAGGCAGACATGGGAGAAACTATCCAGAAGAAAAAGTTGTCTAAAACATGATGCACTGCATGCAGAAAACGTGAGATACAGGCACTGGTGTCGTATGGTTCGTTATGATTCATGATATGAACTTCACAATACAGGGTTTTTGTTTTTGGTATCTAAATGGAAGTTTCTGGTGGATTCATGTAAAATTCTGCTTTGTAATAATGAGAATTATTACAGTTGCATTCAGAATTACTTATTAATAATTACTTTAATGTCAAGAAAAATTTCTGTTTTGATAAAGTGATTTAGTGCTAGGCCATTAAGTTTATGTAAACTAATAATTACTTTAATAATACTATTTGTTAAAACCACTTATTTTTTAAATGAGTGTTGGCACAGTAAGAGAAGGAAAGACAGGAAGTAATATTTATTGAGTTTCTAAACTGTGCTAGACACTGAGGCAAGTATCCATTACTTAATTTAACCAGAACAGCGCTGCAATGTGGGTGTGATGTTCTTTCCAGCCTACAGGTATGTGTCAGACGGGTCAAATGATGACATGCCCCACGTCTCAGAGCTACTATGTGCAAGAGCAGGGATCTGAAGGTCTATTTGACTCCAAAATCTAACCATGCCTTTCATTACACAATACTTTTTACTACACCAGGCTTTACGAGCTCTTTTGTAACAACAGAATATTATACAGCACAATAACATGAATATAGTAGGTGCTCTAAGACATTTAAAACACCACATAAAGGAATACTTTTTGCTATTTTTTAAGTAAGCTGCAGAATAACACCTCTTACTTACAAAAGAAACATATTAATAAAATTACCTTTAAAGGAACAGCTTTGTCAAGTCTGATTTCAGCAATATCACTGGGCGAATCATCTGTTGTATAGGTTCCTTTGACTAATTCTAGAGACGTCCATCTGTGAGAATGAGTTGAATCTCCTGCATGTTCACTCTATTAAAACAAACCAAAACAAAATCCACTATACTCTTTGCCATATGAGTAATTTTGACTTATAATCAAAAATTGTTTTAAAGCACTTTAGTCACCTGCACATAAAATTAACTATTAGCATTTCACCTACATACAAAAAAATTTTTTGAGTACTCAATAAACTACATTGTTCTGATTTCCTGGTGAGTCTACAACCTAAATCATATAAATGGACTTCTCTCATCTGATATCCTAAAAGGATTCCCACCTCTTCATGAGAATAATGCTGTATCTAATTACAGAGCTTAATGAAGTAGAGAAATAATTAATTTAAATTAATTGCTCAAAAAACCAAACACAGATTGCTACTTATTAGGAAAAACTATCTTCTGTCCCCTCAATAAAATTTTCTGAAAACCAGGTACTTGACAGAATATAGCAAAATATAGCTAAATCAATAAATATCTTTTTAAAATAATATTTTATTAATTATGTTATTACAGGTGTTCCAATTTCCCCCCTTTACCCTCCTCTTCCTGGTACCTCTCTTCTCTTCAGCAATCCTTCCCCTCTTAGTTCATGTCCATGGGTTGTGCATATAAAAGCTCTTCAGCTTCTCCATATCCTATACTGTTCTTAATGTCCCCCTGTCTATTTTCCACCTACCAATTATGCTTCTTATTCCCTGTACCTTTTCCTCCATTCTCACCCCTTCCCCTCCCCGCTGATAACCTTCCAAATGGTCTCCATATCTATGATTCTGTTCCTGTTCTAGTTGTTTGCTTAGTTTTTGTTTTTTAGGTTCAGTTATTGACAGTTGTGAGTTTGTTGTCATTTTAATGTTCATAGTTTTTATCTTCTTTTTCTTAAATAAGTCCCTTTAACTTTTCATGTAATAACAGGTTGGTGATGGTGAACTCCTTTGGCTTTACCTTGTCTGGGAAGCACTTTATCTGCCCTTCCATTCTAAATGATAGCTTTGCTGGATACAGTAATCCAGGTTGTGGACCTTGCTATTCATCACTTTGAGTGCTTCCTGCCAGACCCTTCTTGTTTGCCAAGTTTCTTTTGAGAAATCAGCTGATAGTCTTATGGGAATTCCTTTGTAGGTAACTCTGCCTTTCTCTTGCTGCTTTTAAGATTTTCTCTTTAACCTATGGCATTTTAATTATGATGTGTCTTGGTGTGGACCTCTTTGGCTCCAATCTATTTGGGACTCTCTGTGCTTCCTGGATTTGTATGTCTAAGTTTTCTTTCATTATTTTTTCAAGTAAGTTTTCAATTTCTTGCTCTTCCTCTTTTCCTTCTGGCATCCCTATGATTTGGATGTTGGCACCTTTAGAGATGTCCCAGAGTTTTATGCTCTTTTCGGTTTTTGAATTCTTATTTCTTCCTTCTATTCTGATTGTTTATTTCTTCCTTTCATTCCAGATCATTGATTTGAATCCCAGCTTCTTTCCCTTCACTGTTGATTCCCTGTAGATTTTTCTTTATTTCATTTACTGTAGCCTTTATTTCTTCCCTCATGTTTTTGCCATACTCAGTGATTTCTCTGTGCATTCTTATAACCAGGTGTTTTGAACTCTGCATGTGATAAGTTGGCTATCTCCATTTCGCTTAGTTCTTTTTCTGGAGTTTTGTTTTCTGTTCTTTTATTTGTGTCATACCTCTTTGTCTCCTCAATTTGGCAGCCTCCCTGTGTTTGTTTCTGTGTATTAGGTAGAGCTGCTTTGACTTCCTTAGCACACCTGTTAAGTTGTATGGGGCAAAGCCTTAGGTATTCACCAGCACGGGGCAACACACTTCACCGTTTTGTGGCTCTGTGTGTGGGAAGGGGTCGGAGAGGGGACAATGCCGCAGCCTGGCTTCCAGAGGTTTGCCTGGCACTCGCCCCATTTCCAGTCACTTCAGCCACTTGCCATTTGCAACTGGCGCCTTTCTATCTGTTGCCCTGGTGCTGATTCCCAAGTGGATAGGTCTGCGTACATTCTAGGACTGTGCAGGAGCTTTAAACAGACTCTCCCCAAGTGACTAGCAGTTTCTTCTACTGTCTCAAACACCACTGGTTTTTATAGCCATAAATTATGAAGCTTTATTTCCCAGTGCTGGAACCCTGGGCTGCGTGGTCTGGCCTGGGACTGGGATTGTTTGCCCCTAAGGTATCTCTCCCAATTTTTATCCACCACACATGAATGCGGGACTCCCCATTCCACCACGGTCACTTCTCCATGACACAGACTGCATCCTCTCTGCTCTGACTCCCCATCTCCACCCCTCCTACTCATCTGGATGAATATGGCTTCTTTAAATCCTTGCTTGTTGGACTTCCATACAGCTCGATTTTCTGGCGGTTCTGGGTGTTTTTTGTTTTGAGGGTAGTTGTGATTGTTCTTGTGGTTCCTCGGGGAGGTGAAGTGTCTCTTCCAAAGCCTCCATCGTGACCAAAAGTCCCCTCAATAAATATCTTTACTAAAAGTCATCCATTAGCACTCTATGACAAAGTTGCTTAACCATGGATACAAGTAATAAAATCAGTCTGAATATCGCTCTTGTTTCTTGAGAACTTACAATAGCAAAAAAAAAAAAAAAAATTCACTCAAGATTGTAATGATAGGCTTAGCTATATAATTTCTAGTCTTTTCATTTAAAATCTTCATTGGAGTATAAAAAATATGAGGAAGACTGACCCAAGATGGCACAGAAGCAATCAGGTAGAACTGCTCTCTTTCAATTTCTTTATTGTCATCCATCTGTGACAGATGCGTAAAACCCTCAAAGATCTGAACTATCATACTACGATAGGAAGTCCTAACACACGACCCACACAGCAACATGAACTCGGTAAGAGTGCCACTTACATCGTCAACCAGCACCTCCAATTCATATTCATGAATTCCACCTCCTCCATAGACAGAAAAACCAACCACAACTATTCCAGGCTTGTCGACTGAAAAACAGATCGCATCAGGGGACCCATTCCCAGTGTTCCAACTTCTTCCCTGACTTGTTTTTGTGAATCGGTTAGCACTGGCTTTAACAGAGTGAAGAGAATTAAGTCCATCAATCTGTGAATGACAAAAGCGATTACATCAGTAGTCTAGCTGAGCGTTAACAACATACCTTTAACAAAACTATTCAAAGGTTTATAAGAAGGTCAACATAGTAACATATATTTAACAGGTAGGTTGAAACCTTACATAAAGGTACATTCTATTAAAAGGCTAACCAGCAATAAAACCAGATTTTATCATTCTATATTCACAAATGATCAGTACCACTTGAGACTATTTTCTTCTTTTAGCCATATAAACTATACATTTCACACAATTTATAGTGTTGGAACTATAAACTATGTTGTCACAGTCATACCACATGAATTACTTCAAAAGGAAATACTAAAAAAAATTCATCAATGCTATACAGACCAACAGATTTCAATCAGTGCCGCAGAGAGCTCTAGGAATTCTGCAGAGTCAGGCATTCAAGAGAAAGGTGAACTGAGATCCCCTCTTTAGTCAGATCATTCCTACCCTTATCTGTGAGTTTTCAAGTAAGACTTCATTTGCAGAAAATGTTCTGTCTTAGGTCTGAATAACACTGATGTATACAGTGATACTATAACTTGGCATTCTATATTTTTGAACATGTATACAAATACAACCTTACTAATTACAGGCTTTCATTAGAGAAGAACAGAGAACTTATTTTGGTTTAAAAACAATCTTTTTAATTATAGATCCTGCTGCTGTTCTAAGTTGGCTGTAAAAATTTGGAAGATCCGCAAGAGGAAGAAAAGTAAAGTTTATAATTATAGCATTACAAACTACTCTGGGAAAGAAGTAAATATAGATGTCTAAGAGAGGACCTTTAGAAACTTCCAAGGTTGTATATGAGGAACCTGAAATTTGGGGCATTCCTTTTCATTAGAAATGTTAGTTCACAGGGAATACTGAGATAGTGACATTCTGAGGGTACCCATGCACTACAGACTTTTTCTTCTGGGATCTGTTACAGAAGGGAAGGATATTATAGGCTAAACGAATAAGTAAAAAAAATCATTATTTTAATTTCCTGACAGGGCTTCAATGGCACCCGAGGCCAGAGCCCAAGCTCACTAAGAAAAGGAGGAAGTGCTTCCCAGGGGGAGAGACTAAAATCTGCTCAGGTGCACGTACTCACTCAAAAACCCTAAAGGCTAAACTGTCACGATGAATCAATAATGAGTGTAGACTGGATGGGTTAACTCAGAATAGATTCTACAGTAAATCTATAAATAAGAAAAAGCAGAGACCAGGAATTATAAAAGTAAAATAGAGAAAAAAGTTCCTCTGCAAGAACCTTGAGACCTGGAACCACTGACATATACCAAGTATATACATTTTTCAAAACCAATGTACTGTCTGCTTTTTGGAGAAAAAACAGCACCATTTCAGCCAAAATGTTTAGATAACTTATAAAACAGATATTGTAGGGCAGTGAAATAGCGAAATATGTTACTTTACAAAATGTAAGGGTACTTTAAAGTGTTTCAAAATGGTCTTCTTAAACATGTTTGATCCTTTTAAAACTTTTTGATAATGGCTATACAACCATGTGAACGTACTTAATGTAACTGAACTGTACACAGAAAAACAATAATACATGTTCTGTTATTTGCATTTTATTATGTTAAAAAAAAACCTTTGTGACTTACATATTTGTCTAGGGTCAATCAAGTGGGCCGAGCTAAGGTTTGAACCTCCCTACCTTTCCCACATTATGTTTAGTAGCAGTCCCACTTCCGTTACTCTTTATGCAGCAACGCAACTATTTTTGCTTTTACTGGGACACGGCAGTGGGGCTGTGCCACGCAGCAGCTAAGAGAAAAGTGTATATACAGGTATTTTGCAACACTATAACATCCTTGGTAAACTGGGGAAAGGAAGCAAATAAAAGCAGAGAAGAGATATAAGGAAGGGAAAAACAGTCTAGCTAGCTTAAAGGTATTTTTTTAAGAAAAAACAGGGGGAAGAAGATATAAGGGGACTAAATGGTAATGGAAAAAAATTCAGTAACAATAAAATTTAAAAAAAAGAAAAAACAAAACACCAGAGTAGGTTTGAAATCCATTTCTATGAAACCAAAATATATGAAAAAAGAAAGTAAGTGGGAAGTTTGATCATGTGCTTATTATCCAGTCTCAAAATAAACCCTCACCTCAGATCCCAGGGCTGAGGCAGTCAGCTCACTGACAATGCTGGCCAGGAGCCCACAGGTGTTGGAGACCAAGTGCGAGGAGAACAGCTCGTTTTCCCTCCTCAGGCTGTTCCTGACGGGGAGCACGACAATAACCAGCATCTTCTCCAGAACTTCACGGAAGCTTGTCATCCCCGAGATATTCTCTTCACTCTATGATTCGTGGGGAAAAGAAGTTCCAAGCTACTGCTTTATTCCCTTCATATGAGCACTCGATTTCAAAATCTTCTTTTCAGATGAAATCTTTAAAATTCAGACCAGAGTCTATATCTATAAATCTGTCCAGTTGTATGTGGAATCATTATACCTACTTTTCACTCAAAAGTTCTTTTTGAGTTATTAGGCTCTGTGTGTCATAAGGACCACACACTTACAAGGTATGTTTTATTAGCTTTTTGTCATTTTCACTTATTCTTTTAATTTTTCAATAATAATTCTTCATGAAAACAGAATAAACCTCTTCCCATTTAAAAAGCTTTCTCTATGGTCAAGATTCCAATGTCAGATAATTATTTCTGGTATATGTGGGGGTAAAACAACTAAGAAATGTAGTTTGCACAAATCTATTTTCTAACGAAAATCTTTCTGTACATGTACGTCATAAAAAGTATAAAATTCTACAACTACTCCAATATAATTTTATAACTTCTATGTATTTGACTTTATAACTGAAGAGAGAAAAATTCCAACACCTCCCAGTGAAAAAAGTTCAAGGAGTTAAAGAATGCCATTAAAGACCAATGGGAAAATACTTTTTTTTTTCCAGAAAAAAAGGAGAAAGATGATTAATGGATTTTAATTGACAAGCAGCACAAACATTATTTATCTCCTTTACCATTCTCAGTACCTCTCAGCCCACTGTGGACAGAGAACAAAATGCACTGAATTTCATCAAGGGCCAGTAGTGGCCAACAACCCTTTCAGCTTTACTGTGGGGCAGGGAATCAAGCACTTTGGATCTAGCTTCACTTTCTTCATAGTGACTCAACTTCATCTGTAAAATCAGGGAACTCTTTGCTATGATTCAGAGATCGAAATTACTGTGTGAGCACCCAAGCAAACAAATTCTTCCACAATACTTATTATATCCCACACTGCTTTATAAGCTATACTATATATACAGATTCAACAGATTTAATAAACTCATAAAATTTCAGAGTAGAAAAGGATCATAAAGTTATTATCACTCTTCCAAAGACAAATCAAATATGTAAATGAAATATACTTTCAGTCCATTAAGGAAAATTAAGTAAATTTTTAGTTAAAGTCATCAAGAGAATTATTATAAATCATTTTCAATGTCTTCCTTAATGCAGAATCTTAGGCTGAAAACAGTAAGACACTTAGAGATCATCTTCCATCTTTAAGTTATTTGTATTATCCATCTGAACAAGATCACCATAACATTTTGGTCAATTTCTCATGTAAGTGGTTTCCCTGTCTTTAAAATAATCAATTATTAATTCTGTTAAAATGAGAATTCTTTTATCCCTATATCACTTTCATTCTCCAGAAACTTTACTTTCTGGAACATATCAGAAAGACAGCTTTTGATAAAACTCAATCCCCAATTGTCCTTCATTATCTATAATCTTGTAGGAAGGACTTTATTTGGAGTGAAAGGGGTGAGGGATAAGTGGACTGTGTTTACTTAAGTCATGCCCACTAGCTTTCTAATTAGTGACTGATGAGATTAATACAAGAAGCTTCCCATATAATCTTAACATGGAGTTCATTGTGTCAATATGCTTTTGTTAGAAGACCAAAAAGAAAAAAGAAAATGTAGCACATCACCAGCCACAAAAGTTTTTGGAAAAGGTGATCTTATTCACTAGTGGTGGGAAATACAGGCTGACACTAGGTTTCTGGAAGGTATTTTGTTGATTTGTAACAAAGTCTTAACATTCTTTCCTTTGACTTATGAATTTCCACCCCTAAAGATTTCTCCTGGAAAAAATCAGCATGAATATACATAAAATTTTAGTCAATGATATTTTCAACAGCATTGTTTAAAATACTGAAATATGGGAAATATAAGTATATAGACTTGATTACAATTATTATGCTACACTCAAATGGTAGAACTCTATAATATCCATTAAAAAGAGGGTAGAAGAATACTAACTAGTATACAGATAGATATACAAAAATACATTTACTAATTCTTAACAATCATCAAATGTGTGTAGTTCTCTAAAAATGTTTTTAAAATATTGTTGGGCCCTGGCTGGGTGGCTCAGTTGGTGAGAGATTTGTCCCAACACACCCAGGTTGCAGGTTTCATCCCCGGTCAGGGCACATACAAGAATCAACCAATGAATGCATAAATAAGTAAAACAAGAAATCAACATTTCTCTTTCTCTATCAAATTAGTAAATAAAAATACTATTAAAAGTAATAATTTAAAAAAATGAATAAAATAAATTTTACTGTATTTTTTCAAGAAAATACTGCAACACCACAGGAAGTCCAAAAGAAAACCAGGTAATACCTAAAACTTTATCACCAAAGCATTATTTTCATTTCTCAGTATTCTCTTCCAGAATATTGCCTGCCTACATACCACAAAATGTACGCCTTCTGCATTCACATTTTACAGTCAGTCATCATAAAGCATATATACTTTTGGTTGATTTTTTAAATTTAAAAACATCTGCCTTAGCCCTGGCTGGCGTAGCTCAGTGGATTGAGTGCGGGCTGCGAACCAGGCATCGCAGGTTCGATTCCCAGTCAGGGCACATGCCTGGGTTGCAGGCCACGGCCCCCAGCAACCGCACATTGATGTTTCTCTCTCTCTCTCTCTCTCCCCCCCATTCCCTCTCTAAAAATAAATAAATAAAAATCTTAAAAACTGCTTTAAAAAATAAAATAAAATTATAAAAAAAAAATCTGCCTTGATGCTGAATGTATATATAGTTATTTTTAAAGACTAAACCATGATCTGTCAAATCAATGTATCTAAATTCAACTATTTCACTTAATGTACAGTTAAGCCTCTAATTAAGGTTTTAAATATTTTTTAATAAAATGTACATATAGTGTTATTCTTCAAGTTATTTCCTCAGATAATTTTCTTTGCAGATACTCATTGCACTGAATTAACAATTTATTTTGTAAAAATACCTTCTATCTGCCCAAATTTCAGAGCTATGTTTATTTTTTCACTCTTGTGTTAACTAGTAGGTAATTAAAATTAAATAGTAGGTGTACAATAAATGACTGTGAGTCACGCGAAGAAAAAGCTTACTCCACACCAGTTACATAACACCACAAAGGCTCTGCAAGTTTAGCAGATCTCTCCAGCAGAGCACTTCATAGGGAATTTAGTTTTCCAAGTTTTCTACAAATAAGTTGATAACCTCAAAAGAACTTTCATTCACCTTAATTATAAGACTGAAATTTTTCCCATGCTGGCTTACTCTAAAGTCCTGTTATAGCTACTTTTATTATTTTTACTGAGATCTTACAACGGTATTACATTGACTCTGGAAATTTCCTTCCAATTCTGCTATTATCTTTTTTGTTGCTAAACGTCATTAAAATTTTTCTGTTAATGTTTCAGTTGCTTCAGTCAACAGAAAACTGCTCTTGTAAAATAATTAATTTTTCTAGTTTCTACTTCTTGTTTACCTTTATTTTAAAAATTAGTTCTCATTAACTTGTGAGCAATTATATATAGTTTTCATGTGTATTTGTTAATTTTTCTCCATAGTGCTTTTTAATAAACCAGAAGCAGTTGTCAGAGAATGTTTCTATGACTATTGTTTTATAATGCTTATTTTAATGTAATAAAATGTTATAAAAATGTTTTAAAGGTTATTTATTTCCTTAGAATTCTATCTTGGTAATATAAAATATTATATTAGAATATAAAACTTTCTTATAGTAGCTGTAACTTTCAAATATTCAGCCAAAAACAAATACACAGAAATTCATTATATAATTCTCAAATTTCTTATAGCTTAGGAATCATTAAAAATAAATAGAGAAAAAAGACTACTCACTTATAGGTAAACATGAGAAATTTTTTCTTAATTTTAGTTCTTCTTGTGAAACACATAATTATCTTGTAAAGCTATTTACTGATATAAAAGAATAAACACCAGGCTAAATATGCTTCCATTTATATTCTACTGCTTCACTATAAAGGGGATTTCAGAAGACCTACCTGGCTGAGTTTTTCCATATGCGCCACCAAAAGGGGAAAACGGTGAACTAGCGTTGAGTCGTTCTCTGTGCTGACTTGTTTAACGATTGATCTCAGCAGTACTTCGCCATCATAGGCAATAGGGAAGATAGATGTCAGCTTAACAGAAGTGTGACACAGAGCTGACATAACAGCGGCCAGAAGTCGGCTACTTGATGTCTTGAAGTTTGCTTCTTGGATATCCTTTTGAAAACAAAAAAATGTACCCCACCTAAGAAATACTGCATCAGTATAATGCAAGTTTCTGGATATATAAAAGGTAAACACCCTTTTAAATCATACCAAATTCTCTAGAATTCAATCACTATAATTATCTTGTTAAAAGATAATGTTACATCAATACTTTTGAACACATTTAAATTACCACCCAATGAAGGTGAAAACCTATTAAATATGATCAAGAAAAATCAGCCTCCTGTTCTCCAATAAATGAGTTTATATATATTTACGTATCTTCAGAATCAGTCCTTTCTAGCACTGTTAGCATATATCAAAGGCATTTCCAGTAACAAGCACTGAAACTATTTTCCTCAAATAACAATTTAAATTATAATTCTATCCTACTATAACATTTCACTGATGTTAATAACATCTCACTAAGGCCACAAAATCATGTCATCACACTCCACAGTTTATTCAGGAAAAATCAGTAGCAAATAGGAGAATTAAAAACTTACCAACACAGGATATCCTAACTGATGAAGGAATTCGTATATTCCACGTACACGTTACTTTGTTCATCAAACATGTGTCACAAAGACAGGCTAAAAGTTAACTCACTGTCTGTTAAAGTTAACCTAGTCAGTAGCATTTATCTGTGAAAGATAAGTGCTAGAGACCTGCTATGTAACATTGTACCTATCACTAATGAATATTATATTGCGCACTCAGTAAACGTTCTTACCACAATAACTTTTTTTTTCAATGACAAGAAAAACAGTCACTATGTACATAGCTAAAAAATTAAAATAAAATGAAAACAAAGCTGCCTACCCAGATGTTATTACTGGAACACCCTTCCACTAGGCTAGGATACCCTGGTGACTGAAGTCAGCGAACCTTCCGTCTGAGGGTGGGATGGGGCTCTACAAACTCCGGTCCAATGTTGAGCAGAGGTGGAGAGAACAAGATACCTTGTGTGTTCTTCCCAAACTTAGAGGAGCAGTCAATATTTCACCATTAATTTTGATATTACCTAATTTTGATGTTATCTTTTTGTAGATATCCTTTATCAGATTTAGGAAGTTTCCTTAAATCCTAGTTTACTGAATTTCATCACTTAATAAATGCTAACTTTGTCAATGACTACTTTTGATCTGTGGCTGGGAACCTGTGCATGTGAAGTGCTAACCTAAGTTATATATGGATTTTTGATTGTGTGGGTGGTTGGTGCACCCAACCCTCACATTGTTCAAGGGTCAACTACAGTTTCTCTGTATCTATGGAGATCATATAATTTTCCCTCTTTATTCAGGTAATATGGTGATTGACATTGAATTTTGAATGTTAAACTACACATGAACTCTAAGAGAAGCCCCACCTGCTACGATACATCTTTTATACAGTTAGATTTGATTTCACAATATTGTCAATAACTTTCCCATCTATATTTCTGAGTTGTATTTGTCTATACTAATCTTATCTTTTAATAGCTCTGTCAAGTTTGGTATCAGGATAAAGCTAACTTGATGAATTAGTTGGGAAGTGCTGCCTCCTATATTTTTTAAAGAGTTTGTAAAAGGTTGATAGTATTTCTCTCTGACATGTTTAAAAGAATTTTCCAATGACAATATCTGGGACTAGAGTTTTCTTTGTGGTAGCATTTAATAATGAAATCAATTTTTAATGGATATAAGGCAATTCAGGTTTACTTCTTGTTGTGCAAGTTTTGCTTCAGTGATAGTTTTCAAGAATTTTTTTTACTTTATTCTGTTATAATTTATTAGTATAAACTTGTTCATAATATTCCTAGTATCACTCTGATCTCTGATAGATCTACCAGTGATATTCCCTATTTTATTTGTTTTTTCTTTCTTGCTAGTCTCTCAATCAGATTTTCTAGGAGTTTAAAAATTTTGTCTAATTTTCAAAGAGCCAACTTTTGACTTTATTAGTTTTCTGTATTTACTATTTCACTAATTTCTGTTCTTATCTTTATTCTTATCTTTCCATCCTCTGCTACTTTCTTCAGATTTGCTTTGCTCCTTTTTTCTGGCTCCTTAGGTAGAAACTTAGATCGTTGGTTTTAAACTGTTCTTTGCTAGCAGCAGCATTTAAAAGTGCACACTTCCTCTCTTAAGCAATGTTTTTACCTACTTCTTAAAAATTTTTACGTGTTATATATTCATCTTTCAGTGTGAAATATTTTCTAATTTCCTTTGGATTTCTTCTTAGATTCGCTGGTTACTCAGAAGTGCTGTCTATTTTCCAAATATTTGGTACTTTTCCTGACATATATTGTTATTTATTTCTAATTTAATTCTATTGTGCTCTGAAACGCTTTAAGATCTTAGTCTTGTGAAACAGACTAAGACACTTTATGGTCTACCATATCATCTATGATCTTCATGAATATTATATGTATACTTGGAAAGAATGTGTATACTATATTTGCCCATTCTGTTTGTTTTGTTTGTTTATTTATTTATTTTAGCCTCACGTGAGGACATTTTGTCATTGCTTTTTTTAGAGAGAAGAAGAGAAAGAAAGAAACACTGATGTAAGAGAGAAACATTGATCGGTTGTCTTCCATACCACTCAGACCAGGAATCGAACCTACAAGCTTTTGGTCATGAGAGGATGCTCCAACCAACTGAGCTACACTTACCAGGGCTGCACATTCTGTTTTTTAAATGTTAATCAGACCAAGGGCATAGAGAGTGTTGTTCAAACCTCTTGTATCCCTACTGATTTTTTGTCTAGTTATTCTATTAATTACTGAAAAATAAGTATTGAGGTCTCCAACTATCAACATAAATTTGTCTCTTTCTCTCTTCAGTTCTGTAAGTTTTTTGCCTCAGGTGTTTTGAAACTGTGTTGTGAGGCATACACATTTATGAAGGCTGTGGTTTCCTCGTGAAGGAATGAAGAAATAAAGGATGTCAGCATGCGAGTTCACTCACAGCTCACAGCTCTCTCCTGACTGTTCTGCAGGTAGGGGGTGGTGGGGGTTATGCTTCTAGTGTTCTCCTGCCTCTCACGTGCTCACTCACTGTTGTTCTTTTTCTCTTTCACACTCACTCACTCATAGGTTCAAAGAACAAATTGGCAGCTGCATATTGTGCTTGCCAATTTTACAACTAAAAAATGATAAAGCAAACAAAATTTTTTTTGAACTTTGATTATGGAATCACACACTCTAAACTGATTTCCTGACTTACCTTCTATAAAAGTTAGAAAGATTGAGGAAACTGTTATTGATTTTCTTGAAGAGAATTAACTAATAGGTCATATTTTCAAAGAGCATTTTAAAAACTTAAACTACCTGATCCAAGCAGTTCAGCAGATCGCACAGGCAGGCCCACTGCAAGGCCGGCGTGGGGTAGAAGGAGTGGAAGCAGGCGGTGAAGGTGTTATGGCACTCCTGCAGCACGGCCTCTAGGAGGCTCAAGGGTTGGCTGAGATACCCCTGAGGGTCGTTATCCAGCTTCACCATACAGTGATCCACTCCTTCTGATAAAATTTTCCTTAACAAAGTTCTGGTTTTTCCAATACATTCTGCTAATTTGCTAGTTTCTTCCACAACTGCTTTACCTGTAGCTTTAAGGAAACAAAGTAGATTGGTAATTAAATAGAATAATAAATATGCATGAAAACATTCAATATAATTCTAGTACTTTCTTATACAGCTAAAAACCAAAAGTACTCATAACCTAGACAGGAAACAATTTAGAGACTGTGGTTTAAGATTATTTCTTTTTAAAATAGAAAAACAAAACACAACACTGGTTTTAGCATATAAGTCCAAATCAGTTGTCTAAAATATTTCTATTTGACAGAAGCTGTTTAAAATAGCACTTCATTATTGAATTTTAGCCTAACATGACTTTCTGTTTTCAGAATGACATGTAAGGTATTTTACTCTTTATAATCAATACATGAGCATAAAGGCAGCTAGAGATCTATTTTAAAAACTTGAACTGAGTTTACTGGACTGGCATTGGTTAATAAAATTTATAAAGGTTTCAGGCCTACAAGTCTGTAATACATCATCTGCTTAATGTGCTGTGTGTTCGCCAAGAGATCTTAAAACGCTTGGCTATCCCTACATATGCTTTCTCAAGTCTCAAATATTTTCTTTCCAAAGTCATTTAAAAAATGCATCATACCTGACACTGGGTAAATTTCACAGGTATAGACACGCAATAACCTCAGACAACAGGTACCCACAAAGCGCAGCCTCTCCAAATCTAGAAGTGTAGCTGTAAACTGGAATCCCTTCAATCCTCTAAGTTCTTCAACTCCTAAGACTAGGGTGGTCCAGCTCCAGTGAAGAATACTCAACAGTGACTCAAAACATTCCTAATCCAGAATATGAAGAAATAGAAAACAATTCAAATGACACTATCTGTTGAATCAAATGGAAAGATGACAATCGACTTCAAAACTTTGTGTTGAAAAGTTTCGGTAGCCCAAATAACAGACATTTTATTAGTTCATTAATTAAATTACCACTAGAAAGATCTTTGAAGCCTGACAAAAATGATAGGCATCTATAAAAACAACATTCTTCAATATTTAGCTATTTACAAACACATTTTTAAGTTTCCCTGCTACCAATCTATCTAGTTTATCATATAATTATGAAAAAATAAGAAAATCACTAATAAATTCAGGTTTACTTGAAAGGAAAATCAAACTCTACATTTTCAAGGTAGTAGTGTGAAAATAAACCACAACTACTTTAACCACTGGAGTAATTTTTTAATATAATAAAGCATTTAGTATAAGATACCAGTGATATCAAAAAAAATTATTCTATACCTACATATTAAATTTTACAATATAAACTAAGCCAAATACCAGTAAGTAAATGGAATATAAAAACTGACTATAAAATACTAAAAAATTCTTATGTGGAGTTTTTAAAATTCTACATCACTGTAGTTCTATTGGTCTGTAGGTTTTATCATGTTTGTATGAGGATGAATACTACCACAGATGACTCTTAAAGCAAGGAACTTACTCCCTTATCCCTGACAAATTCTAGTCCTCTGGTGCAATAATACCAAAAATAAAGAGTTTATAGCTTAACTTCTTAAATAAAGGATTGAATAAGTTTTCTATATAAAGATTACAATTACCTAATCACCACAAAACCACTTAGACAAAAATATAAAAAAAATTACTAGGTACAGAAAAGACATCACTAAAAAAACCTCCCAATATAATCATATATACTTACCTGGATCAAAAGATAGAAAATCTGATTTTTTTTTAAGATGTTACCTATTTATTTTTAGAGGGGGGGAGGGTGAAAGAGATGGAGAGAAACATCAATGTGTGCTTGCCTCTCGTGCACCCTCTACTGGGGACCTGGTCCCCAACCCAGGCATGTGCCCTGACTGAATCGAACCAGTGACCCTGTGGTTCGCAGACTGACACTCAACCCACTGAGCCAGCCAGGGCACAGACCTGATCTTGATAATAAACAGATTCAAGTTACCAAGGAGCCAAAAGCCTTGTAGTCTCTTATCCAAAGCACATTTTCTATAAATTGCCATAGCTCTTTTAGAAGGCCGACTTGGCATATTATATCAAAATTGAAATGAGCACACTTCCAGTAGAAATACTGACATAAGTACATAAATAATCAAAGACACATATGTATGAGTATAACAACAAAAATGAGAAACAAACAGTCTTTTGATAGGAATAGAGTTGAATAAGGTAAAACACAGTGAGTCCTCAAATAATGTCATTTCACTCATACATCATTTTGTTTTAATATGATAAGATGTGTAGGAGCTTAACTCTCGTTTATATCAATTATCCTATGGTAAAACTGGTTTCATTATACCTCACTCAGCTTAAAGCACAGAACCTATCAGCAACATTAAGTGAGGACTTACTGTCCTACCATTCTAAAGAATATGATGCAAACATTAGAAAAGACTGAAACAGAACCAAATGTACTAATATGGAGTAAGTCCACAGTGCATACTATAAAATTTTTGACGATACAAAACTTGAAGCGTGATCAAACACAAATAAGAAAGCACACTGCATATGCAGATTGATAAATATGTATATATATAAAAAATAGACAGAAGGACATATATCAAAAAGGAAATAGTAGTTACATACAGTATAACAGTGTGATGGGGGAAAAATCTTTAATATATCTTTAGTTTTTGTTTTATCTCTACTCTACCTTACTCCCACTGAGGGATATGTATCAATTTTGTGTTTTAAAAAACTAATAAAAAAACACATTTCACTTTGCCTTTTATTAATAGGACAGATTATCAGCTACATTAATAAATCACATTTATATAGTACCTTACAATTTAAAAATAATTTCCATATCCCTTATGTAATTAAAAACTCATGACACTATGACGTAGTGTATGTAGATAAGTTGCATAAGCATCCCCAACTAATAAATGAAAAAGCAAGACTTCCTAAGCAACATGCTCTGATATTTCAATTACATCATGTTGACTTTTCATTCTCCAGAGGAAGCCTCAACAGAGTATCTTGCATCTTTAAATGTAGAACGATGATGTCAAGTAGTTCAATAAGATCCCCAGTTAGACATGAGACACTTCTGATTAGTTCCTAAGCATTAAAATAACATTGTGGGAGCAATACCACCATTAAGTTTCCTTCACTTTCTAACTGCTTCAGCATACATGCCCATACACAACTTATTAGTAAATTCACCAGTTATTTCAGAAATAGCAAGGCATGTTAAAATCAGTCACAATTTCTACTTTTCCATTACTTAAAGCTCATATTCTTTGGCGTGGAATGTCAATGCTAATACAAAAACAAGTCTGAGTCCATAAAGCTATGCTGAAATAGAGTTAGAAGAGTAGCTAAATGCTCAACATCAAAAGGAAAGGGAGCTCTAGATAAAAATACTGAAATTTTTAAAAATGACTTACCACTGAGACAGTTCTTGCAAAAGATCTCTTTAAAATGTGTACAGGTTCACTAGTTTGCTGTTTGCCTTTTGAAGCACTGCCGTCACTGGTCGGAAGTCTGAAGGTAGCAGGCACACATAAATTTGTGCTAGAAAGGCCAGTGACACTTTTCCTCTCAAAATATCTATTTTTGCAATAGTGAAATAATTAAACTATACATTTAAATATTTTTATTAGGTAAAATGCCAATATAGGGCTTTTCAGAAATATTTTCCAATGCTAAGCAAAATTTTTAGCACGTGAGCATTTCATCATTTAAATCCCACCTTTGTAAGACTGGACAACAGAGAATCTCTTACCAGACAACACATGCAACTTATGTTCTGACTAATGCTTCTATTAAATTCTATTACTTAAAAGTTATTCAACGAGTGCAACCAACAGCAGTCCAAACAACTTACGTTCATAATGCTATATAGTAGAAATATTAACTATAGTAAAGAGCATGAACACAAACAAAACTCCCTTCTTGGGAAAAGTGAGGTTTATTCATATCATAAAAGTGATTACCAGAAAGGAAGACATAGGAGACAGAGAATTACTGTTCTTGAGGTATTTCTTTTAATTTTTACTACTTAAAGAATGGCATTTTTAGTGACATTTTTCTATATATTTGCATACTTTATTCTAAAATTATTGCAGTAATCTTCTAGAAGTAGACAGACATAAGCATGTGCTTTCATATGTACCCATTACCAAAAATTAAAATTCTAAGTAACAGTAAAATATAATAAACATCATACACAAGTAAGTTATTATTTGATATCTGAGGTAAAGGTGAAATTTTCAGCAGTAAGGGACTTCTCAATTCACCTCTCACAAGGGGACCAACAGAACACGTGTGACAGCAGTGAACCCGTCGGGCTGCGCCCAAGTTCCCGTCCCCCACTCTGATCTCGCGTCTCTAATGCCTTGGTTTCATTTCGCCAAGATGACTTTTATTAGTTTATAACACTTTGGTACTGGTAAGATCAGGACAAATTATAGATGCAGGGTGGGGCAAAAGTAGGATTACAGTTGTTCATATGGAAAATAATACAATAATTAATAAATAATAATACAAGAATAAACTTTTGCATACTCACAATTGTAAACCTACTTTGCCCCACCCTGTATAAGCCATTAAAATATTGTTATTGGCATAACACAGATAATCTAAGTCAACTGTAAAGTTTAAAAAGCTTGATGTAGAAAAAGTTTTAAAATATAAAAAATATAAAAATTTTGTTAAATTTATTATAGTTTGCTGAATGCTTCAAATAATTTCTCCCTTTTGATAGTGATCCTTGTTCATTATAGCAAAATAATAAACCTTTAAATAACTACAAATATTATAAATACCTGTATAATAATTGAGGTATCTGACCAGCGTTAACATCTGTACCATTATTTGATTTCTTTGAACTTTTAAACTGGAAAACAACCCTAAGAAAAGAACAAAATAACAATGATACCAAAACCACCACTGTTCAAGATTCACTGAAGTAAATAAGTAATTTAACAGTCATGTTTTCAAATCTTACATTAATGGATTGAGATATATTCTTTAAGGAAAAAGAATAGAAGTAAAAAAGGTATTCTGATTTTAATTCTAGACCTGAATGGCTTAATCCAGCAATTTTCAACCTTTTTTATCTCATGGCACACAAACTAATTACTAAAATTCTGTGGCACACCAACAAACACATTCTATTTTTTGTTGATCTGACAAAAATGTAGGTAGAATTTTGATTCATTCCCAGCAGACACTTATTGTTTGTTGTCTTGGCCACTGTCATTTTTTAATCTGACAGTCTAAGGGAAGAGTGGTCGGCGCCCGACTAAACAGTCAGATGTTGCGTGTTTTAAAGATTCCTGTGGCGCACTGTTGAAAACCACTGGCTCAATCAGTAAAAGGAAGGAGCTGACATTGATCAGGAACTACTAGGTGAGAAGCTGTCCTGTCCCCTCCCTTAGCCCTTCTGGCTCAACATTTACCAGCCCAATAAGCTTTTAACAAAATATTTGAACTTACAAATAATTTAAAAACTGCTTAAATAAATGCTCTGTAAGCTGTAGCTTCCAAATGCTATGACATCCCAAGGTTCAACTGTATATGGGAACCATACAGGCCAGGACTGAAGCAGTCTCCCCGCTTCCAGCACATACTCTCACAGTAAGTTGAGAAGTACACATACGATAAGAAACTTAATTTTTCTACAGCATTCTACTTGAATATTCGGCAACATGGAATTCACCTTGTAAATTAGTCTGTTCTTTTTTTGGTCAGCTTTGTTATGAGCCGAACAAAACTGTTTGAAATATACTCTTATATAACTTTAATATAATGCTTATTTAACTATTATATAACTTTTTAAATAGTTTATACTCAGGGATTACAAAAACTAAATTGAATTTCCCTTTCAATGGTGGTCCTTCAAACACACGAATCAGGGTACAGAGCATGAGGAAATCTGGCTTTAGAATCAAGAGACTCCAGGACCAGATTTGGATCTGCCACACAATAAAAGGTGACTGTGAATAATTTCACCCTTTGTGTCTCTACCCACCCCCCGAATGTAAAATGAGCTAATAACTGCATCATAAAGTTGTTGAGGGCATCAAATAATATATATGGAACTGTTTCTGAAGCTGAAAAGCACTTTATACATGAGATTTAAACAGTAAAATTCCATTTTACTAACACTAGGCTATTTCATATTGCTGAAGCTTTGCAGTGCATAGACTGTTCTCACAGCACTGTCAAATTCTATAGCAAGTATATATTTCTTATCGTACGGTTTCCAAACTCCTATCATTGCCACTTCCCTCTATGTAATTTCTAACCTAGTAATAAGCTTTTAAACAATGTAACACCCAGAAATACATAGAAATGCCACCTGATGAGGGCAAAGAAGGGCAGTCCCATTATCTCCCTTTTCTGTCTAGACTTTAATTTGGCATGAGGTAATGTGAATTTAATTTTAGTAGTCACATTATGCTGTAGCCTTACTAAGACTTTTACATTGCTAAAAAAAAAAAAAAACACTTGAGATTTCTAAGCACATTCCACTACCAAAAATGAGAGTTGGTTAGCACAAACATCTTGCTTACCCATCATCTGTAGTGATGGACGCTTGCCCATGGGACCCACAGTCACTGCTGGGCCCTGACACTCGAGCCCAGGCTACGTACCACCACCCAGCTTGCAGGAGAACGGGCTCATCAAACATCATTGCGTACTTTTCTCTGAAAGAAACATCAGTAAGTCAGAGACAATGCCTCTCCACTTCCACTACACACATTTATTTTTTAAATCCTTTATTAAAAAAACATGAAATCTACTGTATTATAAGATTCTTGTCAAACAATACTAGCACCCCTTTATTCAAAAACGTCCAGACAAGAACAGAAATAATATTTATTTGTGTCATGGGGATGGCATTACACTTCTTCCCCCTCCACCTTGAATTTTAAAACTTGTTTAAATGTTATAATACTTTCACATTAAAATAAAACCAGAATTTTGAAAGTTGTTTAAAAATATACCAGTTTTGTTGGAAAATTAAATTTTAAATTCTAGTTTTGAAGTTAATTTATTCAGCTAAACTGTTCGAGAGGCAGCATGTTAAGAAACCACCTCTGGAATGAGACTGCCAGAATTCAGAGCCCAACTTCGTGCCTTGCTGGCTGTGTTACCGTGGGAAATTATTCTATCTTCTCTTAACTCAGCCCCTTCATCTGACAGTGGGGATAAAAATAGTAACTAGCTCCTAAGTTTCTTCTGAGGATTGAGAATTTAGGTCAAGTGCTTGAAATTGTGTCTATCACACAGTAGCTACACAAAAAATGTTTACTGAGTTAGGAAGAAAGAACAGGCTAAGTAATAAGGCATCTGATAGAGACGTGTGTGCTCCAAAGCTGAAGCTGACAGAAGGGAAGGAGCATGCGCCGCCTGTAGCAGGAGTGGGCAGGAAGAAGGTCATGCACAGCTCTGCAGAGGTACAGCACAGGGCCCCCAAACGGCAAGGTGTCCAGACAGATTACAGCATTGAGATAAACACAGAATAGTAGTGCATAGAAAGTTATAAAAGATGCTGTGAAAAATTATGGAAGTCCTTTAACTTCAGCCTTAGGATTCTGGGATTTGTATCCTAATACAAAAATGAAGAATAAATAATAATAAAAAAATGAAGAAAATCTAGATGATTGTCTATACAAAATCATACATTATATTTGTTGACTCATAATCATATGCACAAAAATAAATGCTAAATGACAATGGCATCCCAAGGCTTTGTTAAAAATTAATTAATAGCATAATCAATAAAATATATTTTTAAAAAATTAATTAACTTTCCTGAAATTTCTCTAATCTTTGTTTTTATATAACATTAAGAATTACTCAAAATATATCTCCTATTATTGGCTAATGCAAATGAAGAAATAGCCAAAATTTTCTTTAGATTTAGTATTTTGTTTTCAAAAGTATTTATTTATTCATCTGTTAAAGGTGAGTTGACTACCATTTTCAGAAAATACAGATTTTCACTAACAAAAAGCGTATGCACACCACACAAGGTTTTCTTAACATAGTTCTCTGGGGAAGCACAGTGTGATATTATTATTATTAAGTTCAATTTATTTATTTTTCTCATCATAATATTCCAATACCAATCACTAGCCTATCATAACACAGTGTTGAAATAATTCTTAGGATTACCGAGAGGACTGATAAATCTAAGTTTCTTACCTCCTGAGTCTTCATGAACAAACACCCTGATTCTGGAAATTCCCTAAGAGGTTTCACTATAGCTAGGTGTCCTCTCAAAGTGTGTTATAATCCAGCAGATACTGTATGCATGATGTTAGAGTATACAGTTGATCTGAATTATGTCCCACTAGGACTATTTGACACTATATACATAAAGTTAGGTAGTAAATAATTATATCATATCAACAGAGCACTAGCATGCTAGGTGTTTTCTAAGTGATGCATAAAAATAAAAATCTGCAAAATATTTGAATACAGTATTTCCATCTCATCTTCAATATAGAAATAGTCAATTTATCTTGTGAAATACAAATATAAAGGATTCTATTAGTTTTAATGAAGCATTGCTAAAAACAACCCATTGCCTACAAATATATAATTTAATTTCAAGCGTTTGATCACAGCAGATTTTTAAAACTTCCTTTATACTTAATTTTCCACATTGATTATTTATAAGGATCACACTGAATGACGAAGAACTCGTTACCTGGCAGCACAGTCATAAGCCAGCACGTCAGTCTCTGCAAGGAGGTCTCCGTCAGTTTCATGGTCCCCTCCATCAGGTCCCAACTCAAACAGCTGGCGAAGGAGAAAACATATGGTGCCCAATTTCTCAGTCATGTAAATACGCTGAATAATACGTTTATAATTGTGCATGTGTCCAATATATGCTGGACACTACTAAATGTGCTTTTTGAATGTTATTAAATAAAATACACAAGCATATATTTAAGTCAAGAAACACATGCAATGTCTTATGTTCTATATTAATCTCAGTTTTATATTCATATAAAACTTTATCTATTTATATTCATCTGTTTATATTAAGTGATCCAAACAGTTCTGTACCAAATAGAAACATCTGAAGGAGAGATGTTTACAGATCTCAAGAAGAGAATTCAACCACAGTATTTGTCTAAGTGAGGCTGAACCTTGCTTCAACATTTACTAGCTGTGAGATCCTAGGGCCCAGTTTCCCCATCCATAAAATAGAGATGGAGAGTAACATTGCCTACTTCAATAAGAATTGTAAAAATTAAATAGAATAATAGCTGTGGAACACTTAAAAAAATACCCAGCAGAAAAGGCTAGAAAATGTTATCAATGGAAAGAGAGAGGAGTAACATAAGATAAGGATTCTTAAAAGAATAGGTAAAAGGAGAGATGAAAAGTGTGAGAAAAAAAATGGTTATACAAAAAAGAAAGGACCATAAAGTCCGAGTAAAAGAAAAAAAGAGAAAACAGCAAAAGGGAAAAATTACAAAACTAAGTGAAAATAAAAGAGAATTATAAGGAAGAGGTTTTTTTTTTTTTAAATGGACTATTACACATTAAAAAATCCCCTATTTCTCTGGAAAATTACAGCAGGCAAACTATAAGGAAGGTAGATAAAACACTCAGAGGAAGGGGGCATTAACATTTACTGGACAATTATTTTGCTACATGTCTTGATTTCTCAATTATATTCTAATAATCTGAAATCTACCTCCAGTTCAGATCTTACTCTCTATGGTCACTGGCTTCTCCCAGCAGCTCTGTCTCACTAAATCTAAAGCAACTCATCTGTCCCTCCTCTTGCCTTCTCTGTTCTAATTAATGTCAATATCATTCACTGCCTTGCTCAGAGAAAAGACCTGGAATACTCTTTTCCATATATCTCTACCCTCACTGTATCTCTTCTATTCCTGGTACCAAAGCTTGTCAGTTCATTCGAATCCACTGTTACTAGTTAGAATACTTCAATAACAAGTAATTAGTCTTATCTCCATTCTTTCCTTGCTTTAACCTATACCCCACAAAGTTGAGGGTTCTGCTTTTAATATTTTAAAATAAATTCTGATCAGAATACTTCCTTAAAGTTATTCAGTGGTTACTCATTTCCCTCCTTAAAGTATGACATAAAATTCCTTAATGATTCGTCCTTAACCTGGCTCCCTTGCATATTTTCAACAAATATTTTTGAACACATGCAGTTCTAGGTACTAGGCACACAGGGGTGCATGATGCAAACAAAAATGGGGCTTCTGCGACTAAATTTGTGGTAAGGGATTTACAGTTTTAAATAGGCTCACCAGAGAGTCAAGACCTGAAGGCGATGAGGAAGTGAAATATGCAGGCATTGAAGTGAAGGGTTGTCGTCAGAGGGAGTAGCAAGTGCAAAGGTCCTGAGGTTTGACTATGCTTCGCATGTTCGAGGAACAGGAATGAGCAAACATGACTGCATGAGAGTGAAGAAACTTGTGCAACATAAGATCAGAGCGGAGATGGCAATCAGTTCTGATGGTGTTTTGTAAGCTCTTGTAATTCTAATGTAGGAAGATACTGCAGGGATCTGCACAGAGAAGTGGCATACTCTCAAGTAATTTTCAGAAAAATCACTGCAGTATTAAGAAGATATTGAAGGGATCAAGGACAGAAGCAGGCTACAAGCTGAAAGGCTACTGAAACAAGGTAAAAAAGGCTTTGGCTTGGACCAACATGGTATGAGGAGCAGTTTAGAGAAGTGGCTGGATCCTGGATTTGTTTTCAAAGTGCAGGCAACAATATTTGCTGCTACAGTGGATTTAGGGTATAAAAGAATGAGAGAAGTCAAAAATTACACCAAGATTTTTGACCTCAGAAACTGGAAGAATGAAGTGAACTCTGAGTCAGTTAACCAGGATGGGGAAGAACAGGGGAACAGCAGGTTTAGAGAGATCACCAGAAGCTTAGTTTTGAATGTGTTATATCTGAAATGCCTACTAGCTTTTCAAGTGGAGATGCAGAGCAGGCAGTTGTTTATATAAGAGCATTGGGAGTCTACAGGTTTGAGAGTGACCAGAGGAAAAAAATACTTAAAAGTCCTAAGGTTAGATCACTGGGGATGAGTATACTTTAGAAAATACCCAAGACTGGGTTCTGGAACTCCAGCATTTAGAGGTCAGAAGATGAGGAACAACCAGCAGGAGACTAAAAAGAGGAGTCCAAGAGAAGGGTTAAAATGGAGTGTGGTGTCTTGGGAATCAAGTGAAGAAAGTATTTCAAGAAAGAACCTGATTGCATTAAATTCTGTTGAATGGTTAAGAAAAATGAGGATTGAGACTTGACCATTGGTGTTAGCAATAAAGGTGTCGCTGTGTCCTTGACAAGAGCAGTTTCAGTGGAATGGTTGGGGCAAAAACCTAATTACAGTAGGTTCACAGAGCAATAAGAAGAAAGTGAATGGAGGGAGAAAATCTAGAAAGTTTAAAATATGCACAGAGACCAGCTAGGTGGCTAGTCTAAGACAATTAGCTTTGCCTAGCATAGTGAGGAAAGAGTCCTTTTAGGGAAAGAAAAAGAAATGAAAGAGGACCTATCAAGAAAGAAGGCTACGTTTCTGCCTTATGTAATAAACATACGATGGACAGTACTATTCAAAAGACGGATCATTGGAAGACAGCCAGGTCCTAGAGTTCAGTTGTGATATAAAGACTGACAATTGGCAAACCTTTAAAACATGTACACAGAAATGGGTCAATGAAGTCAGAAATGGGTCAAAGAAGACAGAGCTAGCGATAATAAATCTGAGCATCATGCTACATTGATAGCTACTGAAACTTTGGGCTTAGAAGAGAAAGCCTAGGAGAAAATACAGAGTGAAGAAAGAGGCCTAGAGTTTGGCCTAGAAGAACTCCACCACTGAGTGGCTAGGTGGAACAGGACAGACCTACAAGGAAAGAAGGAAAATGACCAGAGCTAGGAAAACAAACCAATAAAAAAAAATACAAGCCAACTACTAGAAAGAAAAATGTATACTTTATAGAAGACACTTTTTGAATAACTAAGTACAAGGGTAAAATCATTTCAAAGTCATGAAAAGGGTAAATCAGGATTTGAGACTTAAAAAAAATAAGACCAAAATAAGAACATATATAGAAAGCCTCTATAATTCTATACAACTACTGGAGATAGGTTCACTATGGTGTTCAATATTATATGTACACAAAAAAAAGCCTCTCAGGACTAGGTACAAATAAATTTTCCTGATGAGCTTACTAGATGTTGCCAAGTACAACAGCATAAATCACTGAGCTTGCTTCTTTATCTTGAGTTTACATCAAAACATCGTAAAATAATAATTTCACAGCAGGTGTGCTGAAGTGAACTAACACTAAAACTACTGTTTTTCTTATTATCAGTGTATATATGCTACAGGTGTTCTTAATCATTATTCCATCCCTTCCATCCCCACACTCCATATAACTCCAGGGCCATTAAACTTGTGCTTTCTTCATTTCTATATTATCTGAATTTCTTTAGCGCATGCATTCCAATTATAACCAGAAATAATCAAATAGTTTTTGAAGTTTGTACATTCTGCATGGCCTTCTATAAGAAGTGTCCTCAAAAAACACAGTGAGTTTTAACATATTAAAATTGGTAGAGAAGGGAAGTACCTCAATATAATAAAGAACACATATGACAAATACTCAGCTACGCAATATTATACTCAATGTTGAAAATCTACAAGCTTTTCCTCTAAAAACAGCAAAAAGACAAGGACGTCCACTCTCACCTCTCTTATTCAACACAGTACTGAAGTCCTAGCCAGAGCAATTAGGCAAGAGAAAAAAATAAAAGGCATCCAAATTAGGAATAAAGAAGTAAAATTGTGACCTTTTGCAGATGACATGGTTCTTTATATAAAAATAAACAATAAAAAACCATAAACAAAACCCCCCTAAAGACTGCATCAGAAGCTACTCAAAACAATGTACAAACACAGTAAAGTTGCTGGATACCAAACCAATGCGCAAAAACCCACTGCATCCCTACATACTCACAATGAAATTTCAGAAAAAGAAATAGGAAAAACAATTCCTCTTGCAATTGCAACAAAAGAATAAAATACCTAGAAATAAACAATGAAGGATGTGAAGGACCTATATACTGAAAGCTTCAAAGCATTATTAAAAGAGACTGAAAAAGACACAATGAAACTGAAAGATACTCATATTCATGGACTGAATCAACATAGTTAAAATGTCCGTATTACCAAAAGAAATATAAAGATTTAATGAAATCCCCATCAAAATCCTAATGTCGTTTTTTAAATATATAAAACAAAAAATTATCAGATTTGTATGGAACCACAAAAGACCCCTAAAGCTAAAGCAATCCTGAAAAAAACAAAGAAAGCCGAAAGTGTCACACTCCCTAACTTCAAATTGTATTACAAAGCAACAATGCTCAAAACAGCATGGTACTGGCAGAAAAACAGACACACAGACCAATGGAACAGAATTGAGAACCCAGAAATAAAACCACATGTATATGTACAAATAATTTTCAATAAAGGAGCGAAAAACATACACCGATGAAAAGAAAGACCCTTCAATAATTGATACTTGAAAAACTGGAACACCATATGTAAAGGAATGAAACTAGACTACCACTTGTCCCCATGTGCAAAAATTAACTCAAAATGGATCAATGACATAAATGTAAGACTTTAAACAATTACATAGAAAAAAGCATAGGTACTAAACTTATGGACCTTGGTCTTAGAAAGGTCCATTTTATGAATTTGACCCCAATGACAAGGGAAGTAAAGGCAACATTAAGTAAATGGGACTATATCAAACTATAATATAAAGCTTCTGCATAACATGAGAAATTAACAACAACAAAAAAAAAACTAAAAAGGCAACCAAATGGGCAGTGATATTTGCAAATAACAGCTGCAATGAGGGGTTACTATGCAAAATGTATAAAGAACTCATAAAACTCATACAAATAAACCCAATTAAAAAATGAGCAGAGGACCTATATATACACTTCTGCCAAGAAGACATACAAATGGCCAACAGACACATGAAAAGATGCTCAATTTCACTAGCTATTAGGGAAATGCAAATGAGAACTCCAGGTAGATACCAAGATACAGCCTCACACTTGTTATAATGGCTATTATCAACAAGACAAGTAGTAAGTGTTGTGGAAGTTATGGAGAAAAGGGAACTCTCATTCACTGCTGGTGGGAATGTAGACTGGTGCAGACACTGTGGAAAGCAGTTTGGTGGTTCCTCAAAAAAATGAAGGACAGAGTTACCATTTGACCCAGAAATCCCTCTTCTTGGTATCTACTTGAAAAATATGAAAGCATGTATTCATAAAGTCATGTGCGCTCCTATGTTCGCTGCAGCATCATCCACAGTGGCCAAGACACGGGACAACCAAACTGTCCTTCAATAGAGGAGGCTAAAGATGTGACACACACACACACACAATGGAATATTAGTCATAAGAAAAGATGAAATACCACCACTTGTGAAAACATGAGTAGATCTTGAGAATACCATGCTAAGGAAAATGTCAGATGGGAAAAGCTAAGAACCATGTAATTTTACTCATACGCGGGATATAAAACCGAAAGCAAAAAATAAACATGAAAAACAAACAAAAACTCACAGACACAGACAGCAGTATGGTGGTCACCTAAGAAAAGGGGGTTGTAGGACGGTAGAGAATAAAGGGGTCAAATATATGATAACAGAAGAAAATCTGACTCTGGGCACTGGCATACAATTCAACATACAGATGATGTGTCACAGAATTGTACACTTGAAACCTATATAATCTTATTAACCAATGTCATTTCAATAAAATTAATTTTAAAAAAGAACTAAGACAATACCTCCTAGGTAAACAGCACTTGAGAATTTTTTATGAAGACTGTTATTAAAATTAAAGCACAAACTACAGTTTTCTCTTTTATCCTTTTGAGATGAATCAGTAGGGTAAATTTATGACTCTGGATTATTTTTAGTTTGTCCACCAGGGGGAACCCACCCCCTACACTCTATCTCTGCGTCTCTCACTTCATCCCGGATCCCCACTCCTGGAGTGATTGTATCTGTTACATAGTATTCGGCATTAAAAATGCTAAAATCTTTCAAAACTACATCTAAATGTCCATGCGTCAAAACAGTTGTGCCTCCTATCATTTTTAAGCTGCAAGAAAGTAAGCACAGCCCTGGCCAGGCAGCTCAGTTGGTTAGAGAGCACTGTCCTAGTGCTTCAAGGCTGTGGGTTTAATCTCCAGTCAGGACACACGCAAGAAGTGACCAATGAATGAATGCATAAATAAGCAGAACAACAAATTGATGTCTGTTTGTCTCTCTCTCCCCCTGACCCTTCCTCTTTATAACTAAAATCAATTTTAAAAAAAAGTTTTAAAGGAAGTAAGCTTATAAGGTACTACTGTTCCTGGATCACTAGTTCAACACAAAGGTCCGAGCTTGACTGTTAAAGGCTTTTTTAGTCTAAAATTATTGAAAAATCCTCTTCCATTCATTTGCTCCCTTCTTACTTAACTTTTAAATTTTTTATGAATGACTTAGTATTACTGTATTAGATTTTAGCAGTTTCCACAACTCCTTTTAAAAAGAAAGTAATATAAAAAATAATAAACTAAGTCAAAACTAACATCTTCAACAAAAGGGGTGACACTTTCAATGAAAAGCTTACCTTAATTTTGGCAGTATATTCTCCTCTACCGCCAAACAGACCAAGACCACCAAGTAAAATATCAGTGTCCGCACTGAAACGTATAGCTTCTACTGAATGAGCAGAGTAACCCCAGCCTCCTCCATGACCTGAACAAAAGATCATTTACGTTTTAAAATAGTCACACATATTCAGTGAGAAGACAGTATCTCCTGAATGCAAATATACGTACTTTCAAACCTGTTCACTACACTATAATCTTCTTTGGAATAAACCTTCATTACTGCTTGAGTCTCCTCCTCTGCACTTGCAACGCCCATCTTTAAATCCTGCATAGTTGCCAAGGTATCGAGACAACCTAAAAACAAACAAGCAAGAACTCAGTTCTTTCAAATTACAACTTCCCATAATATTATTGATGAGATGGGGTGGATTCTATAGGGGATAAATTAAAATAATAAATTGTAAGTGTACTCAACAAATGTATTCTAAGCCTTAAACAATGTTCCATGGACAAATACAACCAATAAACATTCTCCTCTGTGTAGTTATCATATTTAAACATATACTGTATGAGAATGTATTGCACAAAACTGTATCTCTGAAAGATAAAACTGCTTAATACTTGAGCCCTTATAAGCTTCTTCCTTCCATGAAGCTCCAGATTATTTTAGTTTAACTCTTAAAGTACTGATGCTAATTCTGGATGTTCACAATGGTTACTTGGTTAAAATTTGTGTAAAAAGAACCAAGTAATTAATTATGCTTAAGAATTTAATTTCACAATTGAAAATTCTACATAAACATAACTGAATCTTTTAAGCACAATTTTTAAAAACAATAGAATAATTATGTGTAATGGTATAAGATTTCCAGCAACGAAAATATATATATATGTGTGTATATGTGTGCATAAAAAAAGAGAAAGTGCTATATTTCAAGTTAATTAAATAGAAGGAAAGAAGTAAAGTTGACGTGCTGTGGAAAATTGTGTTGTGTAAAGAGAAACAGTATCTATAAAATTCATACAATATTTCATAGAATTTTAAAATAATGTATATAAATTAAATATTATAATTATGTATTTGAATAGTCCATTTATCTATTCAGGTCAAGCAAAACTTAGTTTTAAAAGTTTACCTATAGGAAAATTATATATATTTGGGTATATATGAATCTTTCATGGTGTTGGTGTAAGTCTGATGTATTATTTTCTGAAGGATAAATCTCTTAATAAGATTTAACCTATTTTGTGCCTAGCATATCATTTAACAACCATGCAAAAATAATATACGAATTTAAATTCTCTTTAAAAATACTCAGCACACATTAATAAAAGTTAGCTAAAATTATCTGATCATCAAATAGCAACTCTACCTAGAATGTGCAAAGCTGCATGAGAGCGGGTGGTGAGAGCCCTTGATCCTGTTGGTAACGCAAGTTCAGGGCTTAGAATGCTGCATCTGGACTGCATGTCTGTTGCAGAAGGAAGTCTGGCATCAGCAACCACCGCATTGTAACACCACAGTTCTCTCGTATTCGGTCGAAACCTTCCCAGAGAAAATAGTTACAGCACCTTAACATAAAGTTTCATTTAAAAAATTTCTAAAGTATAATTGATGATACAAAGAGAATAATACAGGCAGCTTACACAGGACAAAATGTACCTCATTATTTTCCATATCTGAGGTAAACATATAAATAATTTATGTCACTTATAAGTAAAATAATTTAAACAAAATAGTAATATAGATCACTATGCAGTCTGACGCATACTTATAGGTATGAAGCATGCATGCAATAAAAATTCCATTTCAAAAGTCGCAAGACAAAGGACATGTCAAGAGAAAATATGTGAGACACAGATATGAGGCAAAACAATATGTACAATGTATAAGAGCTCCTGCAAGCCATTAAGAGACAATCAATTCAATACTAAATGGGCAAAAGACACAGAATCTTGTTCTCAGAAAGCAAGCACAAAGAGAATTATTTAGATGTTCAACCTTACTAATAAACATTAAGGCAGCAAAAAAACTAACAGGAACCCCAAATGCCCTATGTTAGCTTTAAAGCGTGAGTACACTACTGAAAAATACAAAGCAGCCAGAAGTTAGGATAATGAAATGAAACTCTAATCCTGATTAAAGAAAAATACCTTCCAGCTATTTTACTAAAACATAGGAGAAAACTGTCCTTCATCTTTTAATCTCTGCTTTGGAACAAGAGGGTAAATGATCAAGGACCTGGCAAGGTATTTAAGATCATCTGTCCCACTGCTGCCACCATATGTGAAAAGGGCAAGGTTCAACTAACTGTATACCACACTCCCGAGTTCTGTTAAGACCCCAAGGAAATGGCTCTAGCTTTACTATTAGAATCTTATTTCTACTGTTAGCTCTAGCTTAGAGAATGCATTTCTAATTTAGTGAATGCATACAGAAACAAGTTGCATACTGCCAATTTTTACTTTTTGTTAATGCATTTACATCATTTAAAAATAAAACATAAGGACTATAAAAAATAAAACACCAATAAACATAGGTCCAAACCAGAGCTTACTCTTTTAACTAAATCTCTTATGTATTGACTTCTAATCAGTAAATAATTAAGGATAATTCTATCTTGACACCATTCAGCTCTATATCCCTTCCACTGTATCTCCCTATGATCACTCTAATTTTGGTACTTAGTATCTCAAGTCTTCATATGAATTACTACAAGATGACTCACCTCTACTCTCTTGTTATCTAATTTATATTGTATAATGCTCCCAGGGAGATCTAAAAGCACTACTCAACTCAATTCTGGCTTCCAGGACTTCTAACAAAATGTCCAAATTACAAAGGATCAGTAAGCTGATCCTTCACTCAGAATGCAGGCCTCAACATCGATGGAAAACTCTTAAGACTTGACAGGCTGAAGGAAATGAAAACAGGCACGGGCAGAAGAAGAAAGACAATGAAATAGTCTTCCTGCTCCATTCATACCACTTCAACCTTTCAACTTATCTGAACTCCTGCCTACTAAGGAAGGCCAAACAAACAATGCAAGAGGTGAAAAACATTTTGAGTGCTTTGATTGGCCACTCTGGTAATGGCAGGATACACTTCCTATTATTATTCAAAGCTAGAAATGCTGAGGATGACTCTTCTCTTTACTTATTTTGTCTATAAAGCGCCATAATAAACTGTAAACAAATACAATATAATTTGTTGAGTGTCTTGGGTACCTGTATCCACCTCTACATTTTTATAATGTCTGGAGTTTAATAACCCCCCTCTGCTCTTAGTTTGTCAATCCTTCTAACAAGCTTGAAGTATTATTATTTTATAAATGAGAAAAGTGAGGAACACAGAGTCAAAGTAACTTCTCCAAAGGTACACAAAGCAAACTGTGGAGCTGGGATAAACTTAGGCAGTCTGCCCCATCTTAATCACGACACTACACTGTAAGGGTCCCTATGAATTACTATGACAAAAATGTAAAGACAAATTCCATATGATCTCACCATTAAGAGGACTCTAATAAAAAAAAAAAAAACTAATGAGCAAAATAGACCCAGAGACACAGAAACATGGAACAGATTTACAGCAGGTAGACGGGAGAGGGGAGGGGAAAATGGTGGAAAGAAAGGGAAGGAACTAGTCACAGAACATGTGTGAATGACCAATGGACCTGGACAACACTGTGGGGATGGACTGTGGGAGTCCGGGGTGGGTTGGGAGGAAGAGGGCAAAGGGGGAAAACTGTAACAGAATAACAATAACAACAAAAAGAGTTAAACAGGAAAGGTCTTATGCATGAAAAATCTGTCTGTACATCAATTTTATTATAGTACCCCCAGAACATAATTTGATCAAAATTTATTTACTACTCTGTTTTGTAAACAGAGATGCTTACCTCCAAATGACATCATACACAGGATCAAGACACACACCAAACCCTTGCAGATCTTCTTGCTCAGAGTCATTAAACGTTTTACAACTCCCATCCACTTTGTTTATCAGAAGACATTTAAATGGAGGAGGTTCCGATATAGAAGCAGGTATTAAGCCTTGAGAAAAATTCACATATTTTAAAGATGCATTACCTTTTTATATTGCCCAAACTTACAAAGCATTATTTTTATCTCCATTTTACAGATGAAGAGACTGAAACTTAATGAGGCTGAGTAACTAAAAACCTTTAAATAGCAGAGCTAGGACTAAAACCTCAGACTTTCTATATCTACAACACACACCACTAACTTCTACATTATACCATTCTACCATATAATTAATAATATTAAAGACATGGTGTGGATTGATATGTTTGATTTATATACTCTTCCAAACGATTAATTTCTACAATTTATTAACAAGAACCATACAGAAAAATTCCTCCTTTCAGTTAGGTTTTATCCTATTACAATTCAACTTATATTTCTACCACTCTCTAGCTTATAATTTGTTTCTAGATTGCCCAATTATTCCATTCTTCTAGCATATAGATAAATGTTAAAAAAAAAAAAGACACTTAGAAGCTTCTGTTAAATTTCTTCAGACAGAAAGAAAACAAAAGCTACAAGACTATATCATATAACAGGGAAAAACGAACTATTTACTATTAATCAGGACAAGAATTTTTGATGGGGATGTTCATTTGTTTTGGGTATTACCTATTATGTGTCTACTGGCAAAAATTTCTGACGTAGCAAGCACATGTGAATTGATTAGTGCTTCATCAATTCGCAAGAAAGTCTGGTCCCCACTTGCACCTATCCATGTAGCTTTTCTTCCATATTTTGATCCAATGTTAGGCATGGGAGCTGGTTTTGCATTCCAATATGGCACATCCAGAATTGGTCTGCCCAGCTGTCCTTTCTAAAAGATTAAATAAATCATATTAACAATGTGATTGAACAATCTATAATTTTTTTATAAAGAAGACGGTAGACAAAACAGCTGAGACATTATTCATCAATTATTAGTTTTTTTAAATAAACTGTTTTGAAATATATACCAAACATTTCTAAAGGAATAATTTTTTATTCCTAGAAATTCTCCTTATAATAAGTGACAAAGTATATTATTAAAAAAATAATAACAAAGTTAAAATATTTTCCCATGTCAGAAATCTTTGTGAAATACTATGAACTATCTTCATCTATATTTAAATGAAATCTAAATTTCATTTCATTAAATGTACATTTAAATATTATAAATGTTTAAAAATTAGTATTACAATGTAATAAACAATAAAAAATAAGTAAACAGACAGACAAATTTAGGGGGGAAATGCTACAATAAATTCAAATAAAGTAAATAAAATGAAAAAAATTGCTTTGACATTTTGAGTTGACAGTATCGTAAATAGTATATTGAATTCAGACAGTCTGAAAGCATTTGGGTAAAAGACCAAAACAGTAAACACTGCAACTATGAATACAATGTAAAAAGTACATTGTAATCAAGTACACATAATCAAATTATTTCATTTGTTTCAAAACAAATAGCAGAATCACTTGTGGCTGTCTATAGGCACCTGGTTACATAAAAGTCTAATTTGGAAAGTAGCAGGAAGCTTTTTACAACTAAGCTAGTAGCTAGCTGTAAAAGGATGTAGATGGATTAGTAAGTATTTATCCACCCCTGGCACAAGAGCTTTCTCTCCCCCGACAGCATTCTTCTTCCAGAAATCCTCTGGAGGGCAAAAAATGGTGTATCATGAGACCCAGGTTTATCTGTAAGCAATGCCAATGAAAAACTATAAGGAAAAAAAATGAGAGAGAAGGAAGGAGGAAGGAAGGAGGGAGGGAGGGAGGGAGGGAGGGAGGGG
>PVIA01006329.1:0-99232 GCA_004024845.1 Tonatia bakeri | reverse complement strand
AATTTCTCCTAACAAAGGACTAAGTGAGGAATAGAGAAGATTTTCTATTTTCTGACCTAATCACTGGATGCTGGCTCAGCCACTCTGCAGCTGACAGACCGCTCTCCAAACCCAATTGTCCCTTCTCCCCTTCCCTCTTTACTAAATTCATCCATCACTCTGGGAAAAATAAATGAAAGGCCCGATAAACAAATCAATCCATCCATCATTCTCTATGAGCTCACATGGCACCTGCCGTGGCCACGCCAGTGGGATTCTGTTATCACAGCCGTGAGGGCTCACACCAGGCAGGTGTGGCCTACTGGCTTCTGTCACTGGATGACACAGTAGCCAGTCCCCATGGCTGTCATCTCTGCCTTAGGTCTATTTCTCTCCCAGCTCCTCCTACTTTTCCTTGGAAGGTAGTCTATGAATTCTCATCTAGAAAGTAGCAGCAGCCCGACCCTGGGGCTCATTTTAGCTGACTCCTTGGGCGTCTTTGCCTTCGATGGCATTGAGGACCATCTGTATTGAAGTCACTGCTTGGAATAGGCTGTCAGGCATCTTGCAGTAATACAATATATTTTACTCATCTCTCTGCTCCATTTAGCATTCATTCTGCAAACATTCAATGAGCACCTACGTGTGCAGGGTTAAGAACAGGGCCAGCCACCAGGGATGAAGGTGAATGTGGTGGGTGTGGTCCCTCTTCTCAGGTGGCGTGTATTCAGTAGAGTGACTTAGAGGGACAGGGCTAGACAAGGGCAGGTGTCCATAACAGTGTGTGCTGAAGTCATTCAGTTACTGAGGACAGCAGCCATGACCTACCTTTCTAAGCAGAACCTGGTGCCGTGTTCTAAATTCCAACATGGACAGAGGCACTGGTCCCTCTGTAGCAATTCTACCATGGGTTTGGGCTTCCTCTTCCAAATCTGCCCGTTTTTATATGTTTTAATGTTTTTATTTGTGGTTGAGGGATGCATCATTTTGTTTTCAAGGCCATTGCTAAGACTGTCAAGAATATCCAGTGTGCCTGCTGAAGAAAAATAAGTAAAAACCAGGACCTTTATTGTTATTCTTAGCCCCCTAGTCCCAGGGAGTAACTGGGTACCTTTGATCTGTGATTTCTGGGGGAGCCCGACCATTGCAGTCTGACTTTGGTGTGGTGACAGGGGCAGGATGCCTGGGACCCGGTGGGGAGGGACAAATAAGTGACAGAGCAGACTCTCTCAAGACTCCTTGGAGTTCGTCAGGAGGCCTGAGGGACAGAGGGAACTCTCCCTTCTGTTTACAGATGAGGGGCAGAGCCTGCCTTGAGTGACTGAGCAGCAGACCTGGCAGACAGGGGGCTAAGGAGGAGACGGCATCCGTGGCTCTGGGTGTGGAGCAGTGGTCCTCAGAGCTGGGTAATTGGGTAGGATGAGAAAAGGGATGTTGTGTCTTTAACATCAGGTCCCTCAAGGGAACATATTTGTTAAACATTATAATTACCCTTCAGCCGCTGAACTCCATGGCAAATGAGAACTCAATAGCAATTGCGAACTGTATAGCAATGGAAGCCACACCGAGGCCCATTACTGTTTCTCAAATGATACTTTCATTTAGATAAGGCAGATAATTATACATGTTGATTAGGTCACCACTCCCGAGAGGATATGGCAGTTTTCAGGATTGCCCCCCCCCTCCTGTAAATAATGCCACAAAACTGCACTTGGGCTCCCAACTCTCTCCTCCCCCCTTTCTCTCCAGATCAAGGTAACGAGATAAAGACGTAGATATATACAGATATATACGCACATACGCATGTGCAGGCTTAGCTCCATTTTTCTGTCTCTTGTCTTCACACTCAGGGATACTGAGAGGGGTGAGCCTATGGAGTAGGGTCCATGATTCAGGGTGGAGAAGATCAGAAACAATAGTAATAATCCTTCAGGTGTATATTATCCTTTACTTGACAGAGTCCTTTACTCACATGCCTCAGTCAAGTCATGCAGATGGATGGGACTAGAAGCCTTGATTATTTTCCTTCTGAACTAGAAAGGAGATAAACTGAGAAAAAAAAAAAACCTTTCTGGGTGCCTTCTAGCTCCCAGTGTGAATCTGTTCACATTACTCTTTTGTAGCCAAGAAGACTGAGCCTGGGAAGGTCACACAGCTTTCCCAGGGCCACCTGGCTAGTTAAGACATTGGGCTAGGTCTGGAGCCCACATCTTCTGCTTCTGATGTTGTTTGCCTCCTTGTGATTCCGAACCCTTCAGGGCACGCTTACTGTATGCGTGATAACACCAAGTGGCGCTTGCGTTTCCCACGAAACCCTGGCTACTCCATGCCCTGCCTTGTTGGGCCCTGCCTGCCTCCCAGAGCAGCTTGTTGGGTCCTCTGCTTCAAGTCCTAGTGTTACAGAACAGACCTAGGGGGTGGGATGAGCAATATACTATAACTGAAAGGACCCCTCTTTTTCTCCGGGGGTTCCCCCTTGTATACTAGGTCCACTTTTCCTGCTGCTAGAGGGAAGACGTCTCTCAATGCCAGAGATTGGTGAAAAGGAAAGAAATTATTTATTTAAAAGTTATACAGGCTTAGAGTAATGACTTAATGTCTTCATTAAAGTACTAAAGTTCTTTAGAATACCCACAAATGCACACAGTCCTTCCTTCTTCCCTTTGCCCAGTCCGGGGTAGCATGTCTCAGGGAAAGAAGTAGAAGTCCATGATTCAGGCTCCTGGCACCATCAGCTGTGTTGCCGCCATGATCTTCAGTTAATCCAAAGCCATGTGGCACCTTCTCATGGCCCACCAGCAAGAGTCCTTTCACCCCTTTTCTTCCAAGCAAAGTCTCTCCTGCTGTCTAAGCCACTTGGCAAAAGGGAACACCCCACAGTCTCATAGTCCCAACCTCTGCCCAAGCTGTGTGGTGATTCCCGTCATGGCTGTCGAGTCTGGGTTTAAATCCCTGCACCAACCTTCCTCCGCGACCCCATTTCTGACTCTTCCCATAATCAGTTACACTTGCCAGCATTCCCGTATTTTTCCAGCTTTTCTGGGCTGCCCTAATAAGTCCAGGCAGGTGTGGCCCCATGGCATGGAGCCAATCATCTCCAAGCTCTCATGCAGGTGCTGTAACCAGAGGGAGTTGCTTCCCAGTTACATCCTGGGTTGAAGTCACTCCCATCCCCCTGGCTCAAAGCATGGCCACAGCTATTTAACATATCCACGAAACCAGTTAAGGGTTATAGATATGTGAAATGACCATGCCAGAGGTTAGCTGCAAAACTGTTGCTATGCAGGACAGCTCTCAATGGCCCTGCTCCATGTGACCCATCCCCCAGCTCAGACTGGTAGGGGTGAGGACATCCTATACATATTTTTCTCTAATATTTCCTGAACACCCTAAGCTCTGGACCCCATTACAAATTCCTGTTTGGGGCCCCCGTTGGCTGCACCTTGTTACACTAGCCCCCCTGCTCTGTCCTGGGGGAACCCCAGCCTCGCCATGCCAATGAGGACATGCCCACCATCACTCCCTGTCAGAGCAGCTTTCACCTTTTCATTACAGACCTGGCCACAATTGTAATTACTTATTGTAAAAGCAAACATTTTTTAAAAAGAAAGAAAAAGAAAAGAATGTTCCCACCCATTTATCTCTAGTACCTACTCGAGTTTCTGTCGCATAGTAGGTATCAGATTATTATTTGGTGAATGAATGTATGCTTTAAGGAGTTTCCCATGAATAATATCCTGGAATCTCTGAAATCACCAGACCTAAAGGTGCTGTCCTTTACTTCCAGAGAATTTAATAAAACACAATCATCTCCTCACTCGGTTTTCTTCTCTGCCAACACACTCTTCCAGATTATTTGGCCAATTTCTACTGCACCTAGAGATCCCGCTGCTATCTCGTTATACCGACAGTACATATTCCTGCGGGTTTGTTCTTCCCCGTGGCTGCGCGGGGACATCACTTCAGGACCACTTGTTAATACAGAGGGCTTCCCGTGAGACAATTGAGTTCGAATGCCCCCTGGTTTTCAGATGAGAAACCTGAGTCGCAGACGCTCTGTGCAGAGGACAGACATCTGGGTTAAATTGGAAGTGGAAACCGAAAAGGATTCATTATATTTCAAAATATCTGGATAATTAAATAAACTTCTCAATCCCTTTCCAGATGTGTGATGCCACATAGGTGCAGCCGGAGACAGACTTTGTTTTGGAGTCTAAAAAGAACAAGTTGGTAGTGACAGTGTAATTTGAATCTTGTTCACAAATCTTCATCTCCACTAAGGTATGCTGCTGGCTAGAAGGGAAAAAATACACACACACACACACACACACACACACACACACACACCCACCAGTGATTGTCCTCCCCTCTGAATGGGCAGGGTCCAGCCACCTCCCTTTTCCAGCATGGATTTCCCTATAATTTTTTTTCTCCAACTCTGCCCTAACAAAGTCCTTTACTTTAGCTCAGGCTCAGCCCAGCACTGTTATTTATTTATCAGAGTTGCCTGCAGAGTTCTGAGACCACCAGGCCTGCGCACAAATCTATAAAAGCACAAAGGCAATTTGCAAACACTGCAGTAAATTCCCCCTGAAGAGTCTGCTCATCGGGCATTGCAGACTGAAAAGTAGGTTTGTGTCGGAGGCGAAGAGGAGGCCAGCTTTCTAGGAATGAGGAGGGAGATGTGAAGCCCTTCATTCTTTCTTGGGAGACATTCCACACCTGCCACGTGCCTGGGGTGAACTGTCGAAGGCTCTGGCCCATGGATCCCCCTTCATGGCAACCTGGGTGGAGTGACAACACCCTGAAGGGCAGGTATTTTGGTGTCTTGGTGTCTTGAGATTCCCAACTGGACATGGATTCAGGGCCAAGCTATTGTGCAGCTTCAGGGGACGTCATTTACAAAGCACACATGAATTGTGTCGCCAAGACCCATGTGACTCAGTGGCCTTGAGGTTACTCCCACGTGTCTGGATTCTGGATAACAGTGGCTTTCCTTGAGTCTGACACTCTTGGGCACCAGAAAAAGGTGGAAGAAGCCCTTTGATGAGGGGGGTTACAGAGGTGAGAAGGGTGCGAAGCACAGAGGTGGGCAGGGACATGCAGGCACAGAACTTCGCACTCCCTGGACCTCGGTGGGGCACAGCCTTGCAGCCTCCTCTGTGTTCCCCTGTGTGCCCTGAGGAGACTGCCCTTCCCTGCAGCTGCATTGAAACAGGTGGGAGAGTCCTGCTGCTTTTCAATGGAGGTGTCTCTGAACACAAGTGAAATTTCAAGGCTCTTACGTCTGGAAGAGACTCCTGGTGCACAAAGGTCCCTTCCCTGCCATCAGTCTGTCCCAGCTGCACACCACATTTCTTGTATGCAGGGATGCAGCCTATAATTTTACAGTCCTTGGGAAGGGCTGGGTTCACAGCCTCGCCTTGGGAATCTCTCCCTGTGCCCTTGTCTTCCTCATTCTACCCTGAGAACCCTTCATGGGGCATTTTTGACTTGAACACGAGCTAGAGGGAAGAAGGTTGGTTCCCACCATTCCTATGAGAGGCCCACAAAGAGAGAAATGGTTCTAATTCAGTTCTGCCTCCAAGTTTTAGTTTAGGTTCTCTGTTTGACCTTTAAAACATGCCCTTTGTAGCTCTGGCAGGTAACTCAGTGGGTTAGAGCATCATCCTGATATGCCAAGGTTGCAGGTTCAATCCCCGGTCTGGGCACATATGAGAATCAATCAAGAAATGCATAAATAAGTGGAACAACAAATCAATGTTTCTCTCCCCCATCTTCCTCTCTCTCTCTAAAATCAATAAATAAAAAATTAAAACCCCCTTTGCTTGCCTCTGGACTTCTCAGGACTTGGTGAAGATATGGAATTAATATATCCTGGGCCAGGCTAATTATCCAACTGTACCCTTGTGATTGTTTCTGTAATACCCCCGCTCGGGTTCCACTTTCACTGTGGTGGCCAACAGGAGTGGACTAGATCTCACTTGCAAAAAGTCCAAAACAGCTATGGGTGAAAAAAAAGTAATGACATACCCATTTGTAAGCATTTGCCCTTACATGATGTTCTTGTCTCTAAATAAGAGAATATGGGCAAATTTAAAACATGAACCCTTCTACTCTTGCTTTTTAAAGATGGCATTGACCGAACATAGGAAGTTCATCTTTAATATCACTGTTAATAAGCTGCTCGGAGATGTTTACTATGGTTCTAATTGGTATCATTAAGCTTAGGTGACATTATTAATGCTGCTGATTAAATTGCTATAAACCCAACTTGGCCATTTATACAAACAGCAGTATCTGAGCTTCTTGTGTTCACACCTGAACACCTGGGTAGAAAGAGTCCAATGGGGAGGCACAGTTGGGAAGGGAAACGGAGCCCCGGTTTCTTACCTACTATCAGGTAGGCAAGAAGCCTGGCTGTTTTTCCTTTTCTACAGCTGTTCTTTCAAGGACTGGACGTCCTGATTCTGTTAGTGCATTTTACAAAAGGATTGGAAATAGCTCCCTTTTGCTCTCCCCGTCCCTGAATCTCCCTTCCCACTCCCTTCAAGCCCTACATCAGTTTTCTGCTGGTATGTCACGGTCATTTCTCAGTCCTTACCCTAGTCTACCTGCCTGCTACTCTACCACTTAACAAAATGACTGCCACCTCCTTTAAGGAGTTTTTTTTATTGCAGTAAAAAACACATAACTGACATCTACCCTATTAACAAATGTTTGCGTACAGTACAGTACTGGTATCTTATGCACGGTGGTGTGCAGTGGGTCTCTAGGACTTTGTCATGCTGCATGCCGGAAATGTAGCTCCCCATTTCCACTGCTCCAAGCCTTTGGCAACCATTCCACTTTCTGCTCGATGAGTGTGACTACTTTAGACACCTCATGTGAGTGGGTCATGCAGTATTTGTCCTGTGATTGGTTTATTTCACCTAGCATACTGTCCTTAAGGGTTACTCAGGTTGTAGCATATGAAAAGATTTTCTTTTTTTAAAACTAAATAATTCGTTGTATGTATAGACACATTTTCTTTATTCATTCATCCATTGGTGGACATTTAGATTGTTTTTACCTAAATTGTGAATAAGCCTACAGTGAGCATGTGATGCAAATCTCTCTTCAAGGTACTATTATTCATGCTTTTGGACAAACACTTAGAAGAGGGGTTGCAGAGTTATATGGTAGGTCTACTTCTAATTTTTGACCTCCCATACTGTTTCCCCAGTGGCTGCACCATTTTATATTCCCACCAAACAGTGCACAAGGGTTCCAGTTTCTCTACCTCCTCGCCAACGCTGGTTATTTTCTGGCTCTTGGCGATTGGGTGGTGGTTCTATGTTTTTGTTTTGTTTTCTTTGGTTTTGTTTTAATAATGACCATCCTAAAAGAAGATGGCCATTATTGAATGGTGGGGTGATTTTCCCATTGTGAATTTGATTTGCATTTATCTGCTGATTAGTGATATTGAACATCTTTTCATATAGCTGTTGGCCATTTGTATGTCTTTTTTGGACAACTATCTATTCAGGAAAGCCCTTAGCCCATGTTTAATTGGTTTATTGAGGGGGGTTGTTATTGAGTTATAGGAGTTCCTTATATATTTTGGATTATTTTCTTATATTAATGCCTTATTAGATACATGGTTTATAAGTATTTTTTTTACCATACCTTAGCTTATCTTCTGATTCTGTTGATTGTTTCCTTTGTGACACAAAAGCTTTTAGCTTTATGTAGTGCTACTTACCTATTTTTGCTTTTGTTTCTTGTGCTTTGGTGTCATATCCAGGAAATTATTGCCAAGATCAATGTTATGAAGCTTTTCCCCTATGTTTGCTTCCAGGAATTTCATGGTTTCAGGTCTTACACTTAAGTCTTCTGTCCATTTTTAGTTGATTTTTGTGTATGATGTAAGATAAAGCCCAATTTCATTCTTTTGCATGTGGATATACAGTGCTTCCAACATCATTTGTTGAAGAGACAGTACTTTTTCCATTGAATTGTCCTGATACCATTGTTGAAGATTACTTGACTGTATACAAGGGTTATTTCTGGTCTCTGTATTCTGTTGATTGATCTGTATGCCAGTACCATACTGTTTTCATTATTATAATTTTGTAATATAAAAAAAACCAGCCCTGGATGGTGTAGCTCAGTGGATTGAGCGTGGGCCTGCAAACCAAAGGGTCAAGGTTTGATTCCCAGTCAGGGCATATGCCTGGGTTGCAGGCCAGGTCTCCAGCAGGGGGCGTGTGAGGGGCAACCACACATTGATGTTTCTCTCCCTCTCTCTCCTTCCCTTCCCCACTCTCTAAAATTAAATAAGTAAACTCTTAAAAAAATCAGAAAATTATAATGCCTCCAGATTTGCTCTTCTTTCTCAAGATTGTTTTGACTATTAAAGTCCTTTGTGTTTGTGTATGAATTTTAGGATACTTTTTTCTACTTCTGTAAAAAAATGCCATTAAGGTTTCAATACATATTGCACTGATCACTTTGGGTAGCATAGACATTTTAACAATATTAAGTCTTCCAATCCATGAGCGTGAATGTCATCCTATTTATTTGTGTCTTCTTTAATTTCTTTGAACATTGTTTTGTAATTTTCAGTGTACAAGTCTTTCAACTTCTTAGTTTAGTTTATTCTTAAGTATTTTATTCTTTTTGGTGCTATTGTAAATGGGATTTTTTAAAATTCCTTTTCAGATAGTTCCTTGTTAATGTATAGAAACACAACTGATTTTGTATGTGTTGATTTGTGTCCTGCAACCTTGCTGAATTCACTTGTAAGTTCTAAACTTTATTGTGGAATTTTCACGGTTTTCTACATGTAAAGTCATATTATCTGTGAACAGAGATCGTTTTACTTCTCTCTAATTTGGATTCTATTTATTTACTTATTTATTTTGACTAGTTTCTCTAGCTAGAACTTCTAGTACTATGTTGAGAAGTTGTGAGGTGAGTATCTTTTTCTTCTTCTTGATCTTAGCAGAAAAGCTTTCAGTTTTTCTCTGTTCATTGTGATGTCAGCTATGGGTTTGTCATATGTTGGCCTTTATTATAGTGAGGGAGTTTCCTCCTGTGCATAGTTTGTTGAGTATTTTCATCATGATGTGGTGTTGAATCTTCTCAAATACTTTTTCTGCATCTGTTAGGGTGATCATGAGATTTTTATCGGTTGCTCTGTTGACTTTTGTATGTTGAACCATCCTTGCATCCCAGGGATTAAATCCCACTTGCTCACAGTGCATGATGTTTTTACTATGCTGTTGAATTTGGCTTCCTAGTGTTCTGTTGCAGATTTTTGCACCTATATTCATCTAGGGATATTGGTCTTGTTTTCTTGTAATGTCTTTTTCTGGCTTTGCTATCAGAGGAAAGTTGGCCTCATAAGATGAGTTTGGAAGTGTTTTCTCCTCTTCATTTTTTTTTTTTGGAAGAATTTGAGAGTATTGACATTAATTCTTCTTTAAATGTTTGGTAGAATTCCCCAGTGAAGCCATCTGCTATGGGTTTTCTTTGTTGGGAGGGTTTTGATTACTGATTCAGTCTCCTCACTACTTAGGTCTGTTCAGCTTTTCTGTTTCTTCATCACTTAGTCATGGTAGGTTTTATGTTTCTAGGAATTTATCCATTTCCTCTACTTATCCAATTTGTTAGCATATAATTGTTTATAGTAGTCTCATAGTACTTTTTATTTATGTGGCATCAGTTGTAAGGTCTCCTCTTTCATTTCTAATTTTATTTATTTGAACCTTCTCTTTTTTTTCTTAATCCAGCTAAGGGTTTATCAATTTTGTTGATATTTTAAAAAATTAACTCTTAGTTTCATTTATTTTTTCTACTGTTTTTCTATTCTCTATTTTGTTTATTTCTGCTCTAATCTATATTTTCCTTTCCCTCTGTTAACTTTGGGCTTAGTTTTCTCTATTTTTTTTTCATTCCTAGAGATATAAAGTTAAGGTGTTTTGCTGAACTCTTGACCCCTTCTTCTTCAAACATTTTCATCTCTTGGCCTCAGTCTATCTGTCTGTCCTCTCTGCCCCCCATCGCCCATCTCTTCTTCTCTGCTTCGTCTCTTTCCCTCTACCTCCCTTGTCTCTCACTCTCTCTACCTTACCAGTTCCTCCTTCTCAGACCCCTATGTGAGCACTTGCTAACCTTGGACCTCTTCTTTTTTCTAACTCTTTACCTAGGGTGTCTCATTTAGTTCCTTGTCTTCAAACACCATGTAGACTTTGGTGATTTCCAAAATCACATCTCCAGCTTTGTATATTTTCCATGAATTCCACACTCCTATACCCACATGCCTGCTCAACAATTCTACTTGGGAGTCTAATACCGATTGCAGACTTAACATGCCCAACATTAAACTCTTCATTTGCCTGTAAAATTCTGTAAGTGAATGGTAATTCCATTCTTGTTGCTTAGGCCAAACTTTTGAGTTATCCTTGACTCCTCTCTTTCTCTCAGACTCTACATTTGATGTGTTACAGAAGCCTGCTGGGTCTGTCTTTGCAATACATGCAGGCTCTGACCACTTCTCACCTTTCTTCTGCTGTCACTTCAGCCCAAGCGACAGTTGTCTCCTGCCTGGGCTATTGCATTAACTACCTCACTGGCATTCTTGCTCCTTCCCTTCCCCCTACCTCAGTGTCTATTCTCAGTAAAGCAATCAGAGGAGACCATTTCAAACATCAGTGGGAACATATCAGTCTTGTGCTCATAATTTTCCAGTGGCTTCCCATCTCAATCAGTGTAAAATCCATGGTTCCTACTGTGGCTCCTCAAGGTCCTTTACTGCTGGCTTCCTGCTCTTTCCCCTAACTCACCTCCCACCATTGTCCCCTTGTTCAGTAGTCTCCAGCCACAGTGGGCCTCTTTGCTATTCCTTCAACATGCCCCATAGACTCCACCACTGAGTCTGCATCTTCTGTTCCCTCTTTCCAGAATTATCTTCTCCCACATGTCCTTCCCTCCTTCAAGTTCCCACATCACTTTGTCAGAGAAGCCTTCCTTAACCCCACTATGTAAATCAATACTGTCCCCTCTCTAGCCTAATCTATCCCTCTTTCCCAGGTTTATTCTCCTTCACAGCACTGACAAACACCTGACACAGGAGGTATTTGTGTACCTTTTTCTTCTCTGCCACCAGCATATGAACCACATGCGAACATAGATTTTCTCTTATTCATTGGTCCCGTGCACCTAAAAGAGTGCCAGACACATGGTTAGTGCTGGATAAAAGTTAATTGAATGAGTGAAAGAGTCTATCAAGTACAGATGGGCTCATTTGTCAGGATGTTGTATAGAAATGGAGATTGCTATTGGATACATTTCTTGCTTGTAGGCATTGGGACTCTTCCCTTCAGCTAATGAAATCTGATGTTAGCTTTTTGGGGGCTTATCAGTTAGGATATTTCCATTGCATCTACAGAGGCTGACTTGGGTTATCTCAATCAAAGTAGAATGAATGGGGAAGGATACCAGGGTCTCCCTGATTTATGGGTAGCTGGAGGAGCAGGCTTGGACAAAGTACAGGAATGGGGGAACTCTGGCAGATGGAGGTGTGGCAGCCACCTTTTAGCAAGAACAATCTGCAGGATGTGCCGTCCTTGCTGTGACTCACCCCTGTCATCTTTCCACGCATGTTGCCTGCTGGAGATCCACAGTCTTGGGAGCACAACTCCATTGACCAGCCCAGAGTCCTGATTGCCAAAGGCAGGAAGAAGGAGTATCTGGTTCTTTCTGCTTCTGAAGTGTGGGCACTGGGTCCTGCCTACCATCAATACCTCCCTTAAGGCGGGGGGGTCTACCCAAAGGATGGGTGCTTATATATGGACTGCCCCCAAAATGAGTTCAGTAGAGGAAGGAATGCATTTGTATGATATTTTACCAATCATTGTTTCAAAGACTCATTCACCCTAGAACCGCCACTGAAAACAACCTTGGGCACCTTCTTCATGTTTTCCTGGGGCTGTCAGCAAGTTGCTTCCTGGCAGGCCTTGTGGGACTTCGGACCATTTCACTCATTCTCTGCCTTTGCCTTGGCTGTATATGCTGGTTGCTAAGGAGAGGAAGGAGCTAGGCTGTCTTCCTTTTTGAAGGAAAAGAATCTCTCTGCAAAAGCCTCCCTTGCCCAGACTAACTTAGAACCATCTGCAGAGCATGGTTGCATTAGGGACACACATATATGTATACAAACAAACACACCCACGGAGTCAGGCACAGGGCAGCCTGCCCCTACGTCAGTGACCTGCACATGTCAGTGTGAAGACAGCGCTGAGGATTGTGATAACGCATCCCGGTAAGAAGGTACTTTCATTAGACTCTGACCTACCTCCCCCCACCGTCAGAATGCTCTGGTCCCTGGTGGGAAAAGGGGAGCTGTAGTGGTAGAGAAGTAGAAATGTGACTAAAAAGTACTTGCACTCCGAATAACCAAGCCCTGAAAGATTGTAGACCCCAGTGGGTTTCAAGTAACTCTTGCCCTAATTGTGAGGACCATGAGTCCACAAGAACACAATGCATGTTTGTGGATTTGAGCTCATTCCTGAATTAAACCCCTTCCTATGCAAGTGCTCACCAGTGCACACGCACAAGCGCACACACACACACACACACACACACACACACACACCACCCCCAACATCCTGCTGGGGCCCCCCACTGCTCCGGCTCAGAGGCATACGCAGCTCTGACTGTAATGATTCAGATGCCATTAATCCAATCCCACCAGGACAGTTGCTCCTTTGATGTTCCCTTGGGGAACATTCCAGGAGGTCCCCACTCTTACTGATGTGGAACTCTCTGGGGGTCAGTGAGCAATGAGGACATGTGCTGTGGGAGAGAGGAGAAAAAAATCCCTGGGCTCCAGCTCCATGAGGGAAACAGATCTGACATGAAAAGAGCACAGACGTGCAGGAGACGCAAAGCCCTCTGGAAGCCCAGCCAACTTGGTTAGTGCCAGGCTCAGAGGACCTTCCCTGCAGAGAACAGGACAGCTGGTCTCCACTGCAGGGCTGGGCCAGATACTCCTTGTCCTTCGGCCTCAGTTTCCCACTCTGATTACTTGGGGTGGGGGGCAGGGCTACTTTCTCTGCCTCTTAGAAATAGAGACAAGTCATTCATAGACTTAGTCAAATTAAGAACAGTAGAGGAAGCTACTAATTGCAGACATAAGGTCGTGTCTGTCTGTTTCTCTTTATTTTGTGATGCAATTTTACCCCAGTGTCAAGAAATTCAATATATCCCAACTTACCTGAACTTGCCAAAAAGATATTTTAAGTGTGTTAATGTATAGTAATATGTGGCGGCTTCCTAATGAATGTTAAAAAAATGTTCCGTTTGTAAATATTAGGTTTACAAGCAACTTTTCTAACATACATCTATTGCGTTGAATTAGGTACACAAACCTGTGATAAAGCAATGACGGTAAAATCACAGCAGCTGGCATCACGCTGATGCTTAATTTACACCATGACCATTAGCCCTCAAATGTGAGTTAATAGGGGGCATAAACACATATTTAAGAATGGCTCTAAGAACAACTTAGAAAGTAATCACAAAAACTATTCTGGGATGGAGCCATGAAAAGCAGGCCAATAAATCTCTGCCAGCCTACCAGACATTCTGTTATTTGATAAAACTAATAATGCAAACTTATTGCTATAGCAGAAATGTCATAAAAATGTAGTAAAAATAAACAACCACATGGCTCTGGCGGAAGAGCTGAAAACGAGTGTGGAAACCGAAGACATCAAAGTAAAGCCAAGATCATCTTGGCAAGGGGGAGCCGGCGATGTTCACATATATTAGTGGAAAATCTTCAGGAATTTGGGATTCTTCTTCATGTTTGAGCAATATTTTGGGAAATGGTATCTCATACATGCTTGTCTCTGCACCAAGATCTCTCCCTGCCCAACCGTGTTTTGTGATGTGCTTCTCTGGTGAGGTCTGTTACTGTGACAACGCCTTTTAGCAGGAATATTTGAACTTTTTAAAGCAAAGGAATGGGGAGAAGGCACCAGTGTTATTAAACCCTTATACTCATCATTTACCAGCATTGCCTCAATTCATTCCCCCAAACAATCCTGAGTGGAAGGAGAGGGTTGAACACAAAGCCTGGAGGGTCTGTCTGACTCCAGAAGCCATGGTCTTGACCATGGCGCTTGCTGTACCACATTCCTGCTCTTCCTGCAGCCTGCAGAAAATACAGTGAAGTGCTTGCTGCTACAGAGTGCCATTGGTTCCGAGTGTGCGCGACGTGCTACCTGCTCAGTGAATGTTCTTGTAAAAGTCTTCCCACATGTTCATCCTAATCAGACTCTACCATCTGCCCCTGAGGGGTGGTTCAAGATTGGCCAGGGGGTGTCTCAGTCTCACTAGGGGCTGGGGCTGGGAGAAGATTTGAGGGTGCAGGTCAACACTGCCTGCAGCCCCAAGTCCCCATCTTCCTCAACACCCCATGAGGAACCCCAACACCTCCCACTGTTGGTCAGCCAGGCGACCACAGCTGCTTAGAATCAGTCAGGTGAGGCCACCTCTCTCCCTGGTGCTGTTACTCCCAGCACCTGAAGTCTGCTGCCCAGCCTCGGAGGCACCCACAGCTGTGAGAACCGAAATCCCGTCAGTCTGTGGTGGGCACTGGCAGGCACCAAAGGGGCCTGCTGGACCCGCGGGTAGTTGATCAAAGGAGCAGGGGGGAGAGGAGGAAGAGGAGGGGGGAGGAGGGGAACAGCTGTGTGTTGGATCTGAATGGGTTACAGGACCACTCAGCCCCCTCGGATGGCCGCCAGCAGGGGAAGTGGGAAAGCTGTGAGGAGAATACCAAGTTTCTCCTTGCAGGGGCCTATTCCAGCTGAAAGCAGCCTCCTCGCCCTTAAATCCAATTAAAGGCCGATATTATGTCAGTGGAAATGTATGCCAATCCTAATATAGTCTAATAAGCCTTAAAATAGCACTCTGTAAGTGGAAAGCCCTGTGGTTTAATTTGATTCACAGCCTAATAACAGGCTTAATAAGAGGGAATTGGCCCCCTTTTATTTTCCAACTGGTCTCTGCATGCTCTTTTCTTCCCTTCTTTCTTTGCCTCCTCTTTCTCTTTCTCTGGAGCTCTGTCGAGTGGCAGGGCAAGGAGGGCATGAGGGGCAGGTGGGCACTTCTTTCCCCCGGAGCTTCTGGCTAAGAGGCTCCTGACTCCTGCTACCTGAGGGCCCAGGTTTTGGCACGTGGCAGGGACTCCGGGTCCTGGGCCCTTTGCTTGTCGCACTCCATGCCTGGACAGGTAGCTGCGTTTTGCTTTGCTGCCTCCCATTGGCGGTGGGAAGATGGCTGTGGGATCCCTCGAGGCATCTATCTTAGATGTACACATCTTTGCATGGGAGGGGCCCCATCGCTCCTTCCTGGGCCTAGTGTCTTCCCTCTCAGGATGTGGAGCCAATGGCCATTGTCACTCCAGTGGTAGAGAGGGTGACATGGATGATGATGGGCCAGTCTCAGGAACACAGTCCAGTGATTGATTCAAGGACCTGCTTTGTGGAATCTTGATTCAATTCTTAGGAGAGCAAAGAATTCCCAAACATTTAAAAAGCAAAGTTTGGGGATTTAGTATACTCTTTTTCATAATAGTTATAATGAGACAGATATAATTCACATTCCATACAATTCACCCATTGAAAGAGGACAATCAACGGATTTTACTATAACTACAGAGTTACGCAACTGTCAGCACAATCCATCTGGCACATTTTCATTACTCTGAAAGGAACCCTACAACCGCTGGCCATCACCCTCCCCAAGCCCCGAGCCTCCCAGCCCTAGGAAGCCGATAATCTACTTCCATCTCTGTAGATTCGCCTCTCCTAGACAGTTCACACAAATGAAACCATGCGTTCCGTGGTCCTTGGTGTCTGGCTTCTCTCACTGAGCGTGGTGCTGTCAAGGTTCACGCGCACCGTAGCACATATCGGTCTTTCATCTGTTTTTATTGCTGAACAGTATCCCGCGATAAGAAGAGTGCATTTTATGTATTCGATCCTCATTTGATGAACATCTGAGTTGTTTCCACTTTGGGGCTATTATGCACAGTTCTGCTACAAGCATTTGTGTACAGGTTTTGCACGGACGTATGTTTTCACTTCTCTCGAATGTGGACCTACGAGTGGAATTTCAGGGTAGTGTAGTAAATCGAGGCTAACCCACCTGAGGACCTGTCAGGCTGGTTCCTGAAGTGGCCGCATCATTCACATTCCCCAGCGAGGTGGGTGGGTTCCGATTTCTCCACTTCCTCTCCAGTCCTTGTTCTCGTCTGTCTTCTACTACAGCCGTCCAGGGGGTGTCCAGTGGTGTCTCAGTGCAGTTTGATTTGCATTTCCCTGAATGGGTTGAACGTACTCTGGGTCTAAACTGGGCTGTGAGTCAATGACAAGCCTCAGGTATGGTGGTTATTAACCAGGTAACCTAAACAGGTATGGTAATTATTAACCAGGTAACCTTAAACAGATAACTTCCATGAAGCTCAGTTTTCAGGTCAGTGTGTGAATCTGAGGCTGAGATACCTTCTCAGAGGATGTAGGGGAAGCAACACCTCACAAGGGTCTGCAGACAACACAGTTCCCTCCCTTCCCCCAACCCTGATACTTGGAGCTCCATTTTTATGCTCGTACGATGAGAGTGATATTTATACATGCTCCACCAATTTTACAGCAAGGTCGGGAGAAAGACTATAACTTAAAAAAAGAAAAGGAGGGTGATGATGGATTGAGTTGGGACAAAGAAAAAGGGCGTTTGATGCCAAGATAAAGAAATTGGAGTTTCTTTAATAAGAAGCAAAGGGCGAGGAGTGACATAATAACCATCCTCCATATAAGAGGGGTTATTATGTGGGGATGGTGACCAGCTGTTCCCCAGCTCCGCTAAGGACACCAGAAGGAAAATGCATTTAAACTGTGGGGAGCAGACTGTGGCTTAGTTATTAGGAAGAACTTCTTCGCTGTCAGGGTCGTGAAACATTGGAATGGGAATTTATCAAATTTCCTGTCCCTGCAGGCCTTTCCAGATACGATAAACTGCAGCTGGGAGCATGAATGAGATGCCCTGAGGTGGTTCCTTCTATCACGAAAGCGCTGCAATTCCTAGCAATGCCCCCCACCCCTCGGGAGCCCTCCTTGTGGGACCTCCTCCCCACCCCAGGTAGTGTTGAAGTGACCTCTCCACTCGCCACCACACCCCACTCTCCCACCCCGCCAGCCACACACCCTGCCCTCTGTTTTGGCTGCATCCAGTTGCTTTCTCTTCTCGCCCTCAACGGCGTGGGGGAGTTGCTGCTCTCTCTATTTCAGTAGTGAGTGATGTGGTTTCTATACATAGCCCCCGCTTATAACTCCTCTGGCAGCTCCTGGGTTGAAAGGTGCTGTTAAGAGAGAGGGAAGAAAAAGAGCTAAATAACTCTTTTATTATTATTTTTTTAAATCTCTCAAGAAAAGCTCAAATGTTTGGTCTTTTAATAGATGTCTCACTATGGCCGTTATTGTCCTTGCCAGATCTTGGAGGTAGAGAACTTGGCCAACTACTCCCATGTCACAGATGCACAGACCCAGGCACGCACTGGGGAAGGCATATCCTGAGGACCACAGAGGGGACTGTCTCTGATCTGGGTCCCTGCTCCCAGTAGACATCTGCCTGTCTGGGTCCGTCTGAGTTGGGCATGATGGGAGCTTCCACTCAGCCATTCCGCCTCTTCCCACAGTGCAGTGACCATAGTACAGTTACACCCTCAGGGCTCCCATTAGCCTGAGTAGCTCACGGGGTAACCCCATCTACTTTATCTCGCAGGGTTTACTCCTAAACCAGGAAGTGTCCAGAATTTCCCTGGCCCCACCTCCAGCCCCACAGCCGTATCTTTGGGCTGGTCTTGCTTTGCTGTTTTGGTGGCACCTAGATATGGATTGCTGGGAGCCAACAGGAGGGGCCAGGCACAGCCCCAGCCCCAGGGTCCATCTGCCTGGTTGTGTGGGCCACCTCTCCAGTTACTTCTGCATATGCTACTGTTAGGGCTTTTCTGCACATATCCTGATAGGGAAAAGGTTAGGAAACTCTGAGCAGGAGAGAAGAGGTTCGGATGAGAAGGTAAGCAGGCAGCCCTTCACCACCTGCTCACAGGCTTAGGCATTTGTCAGCTGTGTCCTCGGATGGGGCTTCCCCCCGAGGCTGCAGCTGGGCTGCTAGCAGCATCCCAGGCCTATGTGGGTATTGTTCCTCTACTAAAGATCAGGAAACTGTGACAAAGAGGTTATCTGGGCAGGCTAACTCTGGGTAGAGTTAGCAAGTGGCAGGGCCAGAGTTTGAACCTGGCTTTGCAGCTGAGTGATGAGCAGGTGGGTAGAAGGGCAGGTTAATTATATCTGACACCTCCTACACCTCCTACCGCTCCCACCCCCTGCCGTGAATCCCTTCTTCAGCAGCAACCAAAGGAAAAATTGGGAAGCCGATGAAACTCCCACCTCCTTCCCTTTCATCCTTTCTCCCACATCTGCCCAGCAGAGCCATACTTGGAAGGCGCCTAAATCCCGGCATTTAGCTGTCCCGTGCCTGTGCTTCTTTGCAGGGAAATCAGATAGCACTGAAGTGCCTCTGGAGGTCAGAGCCTGTCTGGAAAGGCTGGTGAAGGGGAGAAGGACAAAGTGAAGCCGGTTGCAGGGACAAGAATGGCCCTGGCTTGAGAGCTGGGGCCTGGGACAGGACCTAGGCTGTGCTCTTGTGTGTGATCTTGGCAACTGCCTTTCCTCCCAGACCTCCGATGCGGTGTGTAGACTCCTCTACAAGCACACATCGCCTGTCGCCCTTGGCGACCAGCTTAACACCGAAGCCTCAGCCTGCCTCTCTTTCTGTGCCCGACTCGACACTTCCTGCTTGGCCATCATAGGTGGCTCTTTCTGGAGCAGCAAAAACTTTTCCCCAGAAATCCCTCCTGACGGAGCTGGCACTGATTTTGTCAGTTTCCTAGGCCCTTCCTGGATTCTTTTGTTCCCCTTCCCCCATCCCACCACGTATGCTCACCTGCAAACACGCACCTACACACGTACAAACAGGCTTCTGCTTGGGAGAAACTGAACTTCCTGGCAGATACTCCGATCGTGTCCTGCCTAGTTTCCAGATGATGAAACTGGCCTTGGGCCTGGGTGGTTGTCATGGAGACGCATCCCAGCTTCCCTCCCCACATCACCCCTTGAGCTCTTCCCAGCAACCTTTCTGGGCTAGAAAAGAAAGATCTGGCTTTGCCCTTTCTCTCTCCTTGTTTGAGTGCTCTGATGCTACCTAGTCCCAGTCATTCCACCAGGGAGGGGGCAGCGGGCTGGCAAAGAACCCGGGAGGTTTTTTATTTGGCTTGTCGTATTAACTAATTATCTCAAGTGGCAATCGGAGAAAAAAGGAAAAAAAATGAAACCAGGATAATGTCCATGTTATTCTATCATGTTCCCCAAGGTCAGCAGAAAGATGCAGGTCTCTTTCTTTCCTTGACGCTTCATGTGATGTCATCTTCCTACTGCTCTTCAAATCTTGCCACCTGCTGACGTCACCATCAAAAATCCCTCACCTTTTCATTCAGGGCCCCAAGTAGACAGCTCATCAATAATATCTACCTGAATTTCTGTAAGGTACTTCCTCCAGGGGCTTAGACTAGAAAAACTTGTGTGTGTGCACGTGTGGGGGGGCGGGGCGGGGGCATGCCCATGTGTGTATTTGCATGATTTACCCAGGACTGACCTCTAAGCATGTCACAGGACTTTGGCCAGTGCCTGACATAATCCCAACCATTTCCAGGAGAAGGGAGGCCCCTGCTCCTGCTGCAGTGGGCAGATGAGGGAAACTGAGGTACCGAGCACAAATGAAGGGTGGCATGTCCCTTCAAAGAGTCCAAAAAACTAAGTAGGTTGAAATCTAGGGGTCCAAAGTGGAAAAAAATCTAGTTTTCCTGATTGTTCTGTGGCCTTTCTGGCATGTTTGGAAAACGGGCCTTCCACAAAGTCCTCGACACAGGACTTGCCGCACAGAGAGAGGGGCAGAGTTGGCACTGGTTGGGGGACCTGATCACCTGGGTTTTCATCCCACCTCCTCCACTGCTGACCTGACTAAGTCACAGAATGCTTTTGAACTTTGGTTTTAAAGTTTTTTCCCCTAAAAAATGGAATTAAAATGCCTACCTGCCTCCCTCAAGGTGATCCAAAGATATGAAGACACTGTGTAACTTCCCAGGCATACCAGAAATATTAAGTTTAATTAAAGCTATGAGTTATTTCGTTTGGTGCTTGCAACCATCCTGTGAGGCAAGCATTATTTTTTCTAAGGCTCAGAGAGATCAAAGGACTCGCCCACAGTCACCCAGGTAGCAAGCGGCAGTGTCTGGACTGCCGACTTCAACTTGAGTGCTTTTCATCAGCCCACAGCTGTCTGTGGGAACAAGGTTAAACCAGCGCTGGGACTCAGACAGAGGGTCATTTCAAGGTCATCCCAACAAACAGCCTGCTGTACCAGCTCTGGAATGATATGCAGCTCCAGCGACCAGGGATTATAGGCTCCGTATGGCTCATGCAGCAGGTGGGGAAGGAGGAGGAAGGGGTCGAGTGCGAGAGGAGAAAGAGTGGAGGGAAGGGGAGGCCATGGGAACGCCTGCGCTGCAGGCCTTTGAGCCAAGGGAAAATGTGTGTCTTTATCTTTGTCTGTACAATTTATGGCCCAGCTGGGCTCTTTCGCAAGGCCAGGCCTATTCTGGCACCGCCAGAAGAGTTACTCTCGGGGTGAGACACTGGAGCCCCTGGGGCCCTTCCAGGGGCATCGTGTAGGCACGGTTATGGGAGGGGACTCCCGAGTGGGGTTGGCTGGCCAAGCCGAGGAGATTTAGAGGGCACAACTCTGTGGAGTCCCCAGAGCAACTGACCGACCTGAACTCATGTACGTTAGAGCCGCGGGTTACATCATGTCCTTCCCCACGAGTTCTGGCAGATGCTCTTCATTCATTCATTCATTCACTCATTCATCAAAGATTCATAGGAAACCGGATACTCGTTATAATTGTAGAGGCAATAAAGCGTGTTTTTCTATAGGAGAGCTCAATGTACTGGGTGCATTTGAGCTTTGCTGCCCTCAGGAGATGAGCCAGAGCAACGGGTTCATGTTTAACACATGTGTAACAAGCACCCATGGATGTAAAAATCACTGTAGTTCTCCATTCTCCAAATAGTCCTTTGGAGTTGTTCGTGTCCCGAGGCAGCGACGACGCTGCGGAGGGTGATTTGGCAGACGAGCTCACCGGCGCAGCGGTGCGCGCTCTGCAAGCCGTCGGTCAGAGTGCCCGGTGTCCACGTGCTGGGTGTGGACTCGAATCCTGTGTTCTGTTGATTGTTAACTTAAACACTCTGCTCCACGGGATTTCCTGCTTTCACACCTACGTTCATCCCCAAATGCAGCTGTTTTAATGATCTAACATCTATGCAAATATATACATGTATACACACACACACACACATACACAAACACATGCATATTTATACATTTGTTCATTTCACTGTTTAGCAACTGCTGGTACTGGCTGGTACCTATTCTGCAGGGGGAAATATTAATTATGTACAAATTTCCAATGAGAAAGCTGAGGGAATCTGCTCCAGAGGGCACATCAAATCCACGGTGCTGCTCAGTTCCCTTCTAGGGGCGGGGGTTCTCCCTGCTGTGGTGTGCATTGCTGTGGCTTCAGACATAGGATGCCTGCCTGCTTTGGAGGTATTATTATCTCCTAGTTCCACTGAAAAGTAAGTTTATAATATAGAAAGTGGCATGGCAACACTTGGAAGACAAAGGTAAACATACACAATGTCTTGATGAACGTCTTTTGGGAATTTGCCTCAAATCAAGTATGTAGATATCAGAACCACAGAGAGGAGAACAGGGGAGGGAGAACGCTACAGACGAGCACCAAGAGCAAGGCGAGGGGCCTGGGCGCTCGCCCTCCCTCGCAGCGGCCAGTGCTGACTATCTCTGAGCGCAGAAAGCAGGCCAGGGCCATGGTCTGGGCTCTGTAGGAGCTGAGACTCTAAGGTAGGCCTTTATTGCACTGGTCTCCTCCTCCCCGCAGAGGGCTCAGAGTTCTTCTGAACTTTTTGTCTGGTGAAATGGGGAGATCCTCTCCCAGAAAGTCCTTTGACCCATCATGGCACCCATGGGAAGGGATCGTGCATGTGGGGAGCACGAAGGCTGCACCGAGATAGCAGACAGCTGCCTCTGCTGGTGCCAAGGGGAAATAGCCGTGCCCGGAAGCTCCCGCAGCCCCTCAACGGCATACCATGTGTGCTGTGGACCCTGTTGGGAGGGTTATTCCAGGTGGCTTGCCTCACAGGTGAAAGCACAGGTGCTTTCAGGAAGGCGTGTAGTCCGTTCCCCGCCTTCAGCCAACACCGCTTGCATCGTCCTGATAGGGCACTGGAGTCCAGCTGGCAGGTGGGCCTGAGGGAAGGCGACCGCTGCGCCTCTGAGTGTCAGCGGAGAGGTGGTGCCTGCCTGAGCACCGCACCTGCCTGCCGTGTGTCCTGAGGGAAGCCTCAGCGTCCCACTTGTTCTCTTGCTGGCCTCCCTCTCTAAGCCAGAGGATGCCAGATGGATGGCCCTTCCCGTTCCCAAGGACAAAAGTTTGGGGACTTGAAGCTCTCTGACAGGGCAATGTAATGAGTGTGATGAAACAGTCCGTTTCAAAGGGACTCATCAGACAGACAGTGCAAGGGTGGCTGCCGACAGCTGGGAGGGGAGAGGGATAGGGATAGGCAGTTCTTGGTTAATGGGTGCAGAGTCTCAGTTTTGCAAGGTGGAGAACTCCGTGGAGGGATGGTGCTGACGGCTACACAACGACAGGAATGCACTTAGCATCACTGAACTGTGCATTTAAAAAAGCCGATGATACTACGACTGTGTGGATTGAACTATAACGAATTTCTTTTAAACAAGGCCCTTCCCATGGAAGGAGTTCACCCTGTCTACTCTTTATCATTTCAAAGTAGCTTTGTTTCTTCTTTCTAGAGTATGTTTTTCTAGCCGTAAAACTCTTCTTACTCTTTTCAATGGATTTTCAACACTGCATCTTGAATGCTGCTCTCCTTCCCCTTCCCCAGGAGACTCCGCCAGACACCAGCTTTCACTCCTCTCGGAACATCTTCGAGGGAAATCACATACTGGCCCAGTCCCCCTCCCTCCACCAGGCTCCTTCCCCTTAAGACAACTTGCAGAAGTCAGAGGTCACCGCACCCTCTGACCTGTGAGGTGGCCAACGGGAATGCTGGCCTGGCTCCTGCACCCATGAACTCCTCTCTGAGCCGGAGAAACAGGGCTCTGGCTTCGGGTTGTGCTTTCAAGTTCATTACAACTCTCAACGGTCGATGGTGTGATATTGTAAAGCCCAGCTTAATTTATAATCACAGCAGCAACAATCACAGAAGCTTCTTATTGCCAGGCTGAATCTGTTTGTAACTCATTAGATTCGCAGAACCTTTATTTGCCTAAGTGCATTACGATGGCTCAGGAATTCTCTCGTTATTATCAGCCTTGTGATTCATACCTTTATCCAATGTTATTATTTTCATCGAGTTGACTTTTTCTTTAGTTTTCTGTAATGTCTTAAAGGCTTTGTTTTATTTATCATCATGAATTTCCTAACAGCAGGAGTAATTTTTCCGATATTACCGGGAAGAGAATAGGAAGACACAGAGGAAGACTAGTGGGTCTCCTCAAAGCCATATTGATGCCACAGGAAATGTCTACGATGGATTGATTTATTTACACCACATGCACTTCCTGCATGTCCCCTTCCTGCCTCGCATAATGCTGCTATTAGGCCACTGAGAGCCAGAGTGATTAAAAATGGGGTAATGGTGTCCCCCAGACCTGGGCTTGAGTCCCATTTTGACTACATAATATACTTAGTCGATAGCTTGTGTGAATTTGGCAGAGTTACTATGAATATCTTATTTCCCTCGTTAGACAACAGCAGTACCCACTTGCACATGAGATGTATGTAGCAGATACTTATGTTATCTGGCACGGAGGGCACAGTAGATAAGTGTTAACTACGGTTAGTTTGCCTTCCTCGAGGCGCTCATAACCTAGAAAGAGAACCAAGCCCCAAAATACTCAGAACCGTGATTGAAGGGGCAGGCGAAGGGCCACCCTGACAAGGATGAACCCGAGTGTGGGGACTGGTGCAGCCAGAGGGGAGACGGGGCTGAGGCAAAGGAGCGGAGTCAGCCCCGGCCCAGAACCAAGAACCGGTGAGCGTTCCGATGCAAGAGAAACAGGTCTGGGCGGAGTGCTGGTCCACAGGGGGAGGTCAGGGTGTGGGGCTGGAACTGTCGATGTGGCCATTCTCTGGAGGGCTTGGATGCCATCTTTAGGGATTCAGAGATTCCTATATTTTAACAAGTCTAAGACACATTTCCACTCCCGTGTTAACATCTCTGAACTGAATGCATCTTACAATTAATGTGTCATAGCTAATTGCCAGCGTTTTTTCTTTTCTTAGTAGTACACAAAATTATAGTGTACTGTACAATTGAGGCCTCAGATTAGATGGAATATGGCGCGTGAAAGGCTGCAGGACCCAAGGCCTAATTGGAGAAATTTTCGTGTCGCTATTGTTTCCCTCCCATTCCAGTAACTTGCTCAGTGCCAGTAAATAAATGCTCAATTGTGCTCAGATAGAATTCAGTGCTGATAAGGCACATGTGTCCTCCCCACTCTTAACTGTCATTGTCTCAGGGTAGAGGCCCCGCCTGGGGTGGAGTCCCCACCCAATATGAACTGTCTTTCTTCAAATCGCCACATGTGCGAAATAAGGAGTGCAGGAAAAGAAGCAAAACTGCTAAGAAAACAGGCAGTATGTTCCCAAAACAACTTACACACAGCACTCAGAAGCTTGCCTTCTTGCCCTTCACACAGACGTCTTCGCAGGCTCCTTGGAAGGTTCTACAACTTCCCCCAAGACTGGATCTCGCTGTCTGTGCATACCTGCCATCGGCTCTGCAGAAGGAGTGAAGGACCTAAGCAGGAAGCCGGTCTTGAGGGACCATGCTATGGAAGGGGTTGTCATGGTTTTCAATTTCTCGATTCCCCTTGGTGTTTTCCCATCTCTTTTATTTCCTCCCATTCTTCTTTAAGCCCTTCTTTCCTGCTTCTCTCCACTGAGCAGAGCTATCCTTGGGGTGCAGGAAACCCATGGCTCCCGTGTTGTGGGGACAGGGACAGGGAGGCAGACAGGGAAGAACCTGGAGGTCCCATCAGCTGATGCTCAGAGCTGTGTGAGGCTCAGCTACCTGCAGAGGACACAGAAGCCCCACCCACCCCTCCTTGGTGGACTGGGCTGGTTGCCTAGCAACAGTGTCCACTGCACTTTTCACACTTGTTCCTCATTATAACCTCTCCTCCTCCTCCCTTCCCTTTGGACAAGTCCATAAAGTTCATTTTCATCCAATTTTAATGTGAGTAAGTAATAGGGTGAAGAGGGGTATAAGAAGTATATAGTGTGCTTTCCCTGGATACTCAACCCTTAAAGATCAGCCAGCCCCTGAGGGCTCTGAGGGGACTCACCAGGTTGTCAAACGGAGCAGTACCACAGGCCGACTCACCGTGGGGTCAGAAGTAGGAGTTGTGGACAAGTCCTAGAGAGTGAAAAACCCCACTGGGGATCTGCAGGGTCCGAATGCCACTCCACCATCATCGTTTCCCTATTTTAGCCAGGCAGGGAAGCTCAGCGAGTATTCCTAGTCCGGGTCTTATTATTTATCGTATATAATGTGCATGTACGTTACAGAGTCTTTGGTGGAAAAAAAAAGTCTTCATTATTAGGTTCAGTGTCTACGCTAGGTGCTTTCAGTTCAGAATCGTTTAGAGGCTCTTTTCAGTGCTTTCAAAGAAGCTTCCAGGAAAAATCCCGTCTTCTCCAGTTTCGTCAGAATACATCCTGAATGTAGCCATTGTGTGGGGTTCATCTTCTAAACCTAGAGCAGGGGCCTTTGAGAATTTTGTTGCACTCTAAAAAGATGGAAAAATTAGACCTAAATCTGTTCCTATAATAGTAACTGAGGAGTGCGGGGAGAGGTTACATTATTAAGGTTTATTTACTTATATTTAAGCAAATACATTCATAATTGCTACTTTTCACAAAATGAAATACTATTTTTTCTTATCAATGCCTTGCATATGGTCTGTACCCAGGAAATACTTGTGAAAGGAAGAGTGGAAGGAATCTCTAGCTCAGTGGTTTTATTAAAACTGATCTTTCCATGGGCTAAAACATGGCAAATTGATATTTGATTGAGAACTGATAGAAAGTTAGGTTGAGAGATCATTTCACGAGGTAAACGTGTTCTTTTACTGGTGTGATGTGGTAGGACATGTCTTATTGGGGGTAGGGCAAGACAGCAAAATCCACATATCTGGCTCTCAGGATTTTCACTGACAAAATGCAGGGTAGGTAGGAGCTCTGGCATCTGGTCCAGCTGGAACATGCTGTGATTCCAGGAGTTCGCCCCTTCCTTTCCCTGTGTCTGGTCTGTAAAACGACAGGGATGCCACTCCTCCGTGACTGGCTGCATAATCACCTGAACCAGAACAGAGTCCGTGTGCAGTCCTTCACTTTGCTGTGCTGCTCAACATTCTGGAAGAAGCTGTGTCTCGTGCAAGAAAGACCCGCGGGCTCCCCCTTCCTCCATTGTAGCCATCGCATCCTCTGCAAGGGGGCTGGCCCGGAGGACAGTGATGGGTGGTCCATGGCATTGTGCTAACAGAGATGTGAGCCATCCTTCTTCCCTCACTTGCCATGTGGGCAGCCTGGCAGCCAAGTGTCGCTGTAGCATACCGTTGGGGCCCAGAAATGGGTCTTCTTGGAGAAGAAAGCAACTGCTGTTCAGAGGATGGGAGCGAAGTGGCAGTTGAGGGATGTGGGTGGTGGGGGACTTCATAGTGATTATCAGAGGGCAGATCCTATGCTCTCATTCAGGGCTGTGTCCCCCGAGCCAGACCACACCCCATCCACCAATATTTACAATGTGGCCACTAAGTAATTACTTGTAACTTCTAGTCCATCGCTGGACTAGAAGGATGGCTGTCTGTCTGTAGGACATCCTCATGTTATATGGAAGACAAGGGTATTAATCACTATGTATATATCTGATTAATTACTACATCAGCAGCATTTTAAAAGAAATCCATCCCAAAAGTGTGGAGAGTTCCTTCTTACCAGTTATATGCCATCAGAGGTGATAGCTGGCTATCTTTGAAAACAGCAGAAGTATTCCTTTTTAAAAAAAAATACTGTTTTTCCACCTAAGTAAGGTTGGCACTTGTCTTTTGCCAACTGATTTCAAAACATTGTGGGGGTCATAGAGTTTGGGAGAGCCACACTGACCTGCTAAAGTACCATCGGTCATTTAGAAGCCAACAGAAATGCGAATTTGTCCAAGTTCCTGTGCAGGTGGCGGAAGTGGACTCGGAGCCCCACGCTCTTTACAAGGCTCCCGGTAGCCTCCCATCAGCAGTCCTTGCAGAAACTGGAAGTCTTAAGGACTTGCCCTCACTGCAGTGTGCAGCTGCGAAGCTAAGATGGGTAGAGGATGAACGTGGCAGTGAATTTCAGAGAAGACCTCCACCATCTGAGTGGTGAATAAGTAGGTTTCTCCCGTAAATACATCAAGAGTGTGATGAGCAGCTGTTTTCTCAAACCATGACAGGAAATGGACTTAACTGCTGGAGGGAGGCTTGAGGGCAGACAATCAGGAGAACTTCCTGGCTCTGCAGACTCTGCAAAGGCAGATGCTCTCAGCCACACGGACTCGCTGGGCTGCTGTGAGCGACTTTCTGTCCCCACACACCTGTTCTCTCCGGAAGTGCAGGAGCCCTGTCAGTGAGCAGGGCCCGTTTACTCAGCCTGGAAATGGGTTGTCAGCCCAGCCTCAGATCCCACCGGCGGTGTCATTTTGGATCACGCCAAGCCTGCCGAAGCCATCGAAGCTGCCTATCAATACCTCGGCGTCTTTCCTTAGCAAGAGGTCAGGAAGTGAGTGTTCCAGCTTTTCAAACTTGTTCCTCAGAAACGGTCTGAACTTGCACCTCCCAGGGTGCAGCTGATTGCAGACTTCTACGAGGTGGTTACTGGTGACCTTTAAGTAAAAAGAGAATGAAACCCTTCCCTCCTCATAGGATCATCCATTTGCCCACATGTATTATTGAGCGAGTGTGAATGCGTGTATCACAGGTATATGTGCAGTGTTTCTGCCATGTGCTTCCACAGCCAGCGGACCAGTGTGGACCTTGGGGGGGGAGGGGTGCACGAGTGTGTGAGCATGCACACGTGGCCCTGGTCCGTTTTTATTTCCACACCACCCTTGCCTGCACCCGTGTACAGGTATCTGCAGCATATTTACAAATGCCCATTCTATTTCTGCTCCTGCTATTCCCCCTGCCTTTATGGGAGAGAAATTGTTAAATGTTGGCAATGCAATAAAGAGAAACTGATTTCAGTGGAATGTTCCCTTGCCCTGCAGACACATTGCCACTGCTTTTATGCTGCACATTACACCGTGGTGAAATTTAGTTAATTTTATGGTTTGTTATTACAACAGCAGAGTGGATTGAGAGAGGCAGCTTTTGTTGGCTCCGCGTCCCAAATTTCCTGGGTGTGATGGGAGAGAGTAAGAGCAGGAAGCTCGCTGCGGTTGGAACCGAAGTCCGCGCAGGAGCAGAGTGGCTGTTCTAATGGACTTTTAACTTTTGTAACTGCAAGAATTAGTTAATTACTCAGCAGAGGCCTGGCTGCGGCCCACAGCGGGTGTATTTCAGTCAGGGAATCCAGAGGAACAATGAGAAAAGAACCAGGTGCTCAACAGTTTTTGCTGAAAAGCAGCACATTTTGGTACGGATAGCTACACAGTCGGCATGGTCTCTGCTCAATTCCCCGCTTCGCCGGCTATTAGCTTCTTCATCTCCGCCCTCGATTTCTTCATCTGTGAAGTGGGGAGGATGGTGAGGTCCACCCTCTGAGGTTCCTGGGAGGCAAGCACCTAGAACATAGGAGGCTCTCGGTAAGTGTTCCTTCCTCTTCTTGACTCTTGCCAAGGAAACCTCGTCTGTTCCAGAATATCTCTGGAGGCAAGAGGAAGTTAGAGATTTGGGGGCTTTAATGGGAAGGGATCAAGGGTACACAAGTGACCATGTGCAAAAGTTTTGGACCCCCAAACCAGGAGATACAAGCTGAGAACTTTGAAAGGGCTATTCCGGAAAATTCACAACAAAAGCCGGCAGTGTCTGGCTCAGATGCTGAGCACCTGGAGGGGCAACGTGACTGAAACCCAGGAGTTCAGCGGGCGGCGTGCCACCAGTCGCTCCGAATGAGGCACAGCGATTAGTGTTCTTATTGATGCTACTAACGAAGCTAATTAAATCTTAAACCCGAAACAGAGTTGGTGTGGACTGGAATCCTTGGAGAGCAGCAGCTATTTTCACAAGAACACGGCTTTCCTTGTTGCTCTTCTCAGTTGGGTCCTTGGATCCCACCACCGACGGCGGGGCCAGCAGATGACAAAGAATATGTCAGCCCCACGATGGTTCCTCCAAGGCCTGGCAACTGCCTCCCCAGGCTGGGAGGCTGCTTATCTCTCCAGGAGCGGCTCCTTCATTCTCCGCAAATGGGCCTGGCAGCTCCCACTGGGTTGGCCCAGCAGCTCCCACTGGTCTCACCAAGGGGCGTGTACTGGGTGGAGCAGCTAAACTGATACAGTGAAGACACAATTGAGGTGCTTGGGTCAGCTTTTCTTCCTCCGTGGACTCAGTGCCTCCTTCTCTGGGAGCTTGTTGTCTGGAATCTGCTCTGCCCTGTTCTGTCTTAGAAGAGCTCTGAGAACATCAACATGCCATACATTCATACTCTCTGAGGGTTTGGGTGAGAGAACAATGGTAGCTTTGTTTCCTGAGTTGAAACTAAACATTTCATGGATAATGTCAGAACTCATCCGTTTAACATAGGCTAGCCATGCGCTTTAATGCTAAAAAAGAAGGAAAAAAAAGACGAAGCAAGTTTCTATTTTGGCCCAGGAAGCCCCAGAATGAAAGCATTTGAAAACCACCGAACTAGGCTGACTTGTCTGGGAGAATTAACTCATGTGCTTGGGGCAGTGGGGATAGGGGAATGGACTTGGGAATGGACGTCCTCCAGAGGAGAACACAGGCTTCTGAGTCATAACGTCATAGATCAAGCGCATTTTGCCGGTATTAGTGATCACTGAGATGCTGGTTGTAGAAAAGGGCACACTATGTAGTGTTCTTCCCCCCGATTCAAAATACTTGTCACCTCCAGTCCTAACTTCTGGTAAAGCTCATGGTCCCCACGAAGCATGCTGCGGGGAACTGGCCATTTGTGACGAGTAGGGACTAAGAATTGTGAGTCACTGAACCACAGATTTAGGGCAAAGGGTGATGAATGTGACGAATCTTCAACAGATTAAAACCCGACATGTCTGGCCTAGGCCAGTGTGGCCCAGTGGGAGTGCCGTCCCATGAACTGAAAGGCTGTAGGTTCCCCTCCCAGTCAGGGCACACCCCTAGGTTCGCGGGTTCTGTCCCGGTCGGGGCACGTGCAAGAGGCAACCAGCCAGTGTTTCTCTCTCACACAGATGTTTTCCCCACTCTCTCTCCCCCTCCCTTCCCCTCTCTCTAAAGTCTAGAAGCATGTCCTTGGGTGAGAATTAAAAAAAAAAAAGCAAACACATTTGCCTTAACGATAAAACTATGCTGAATATAATGTTGCTTTAAAAATCATTTGGAAGCCGTCAAGATTTCTACAGTGCTTAATCAGCCCACGTATTCACCTGTCGGCATGAGTGATCAGATATCCTGGTTCAAAGGGACAACAGAAGCAACGGACAGCACTGCACTCCTTACGTGGGTGTTTGGTGATCTGCTTAATCTCACAGCTGGAAGATCAGACTCTGATGAGAACCACCGGTCAGATTCCCTTTTCACACCGATGCGCGGGCACTGGGAGTGGGGTCTCTCAGGGTCAGTGTGAAGAGTATCAGGACGATCATTTCTACCGCAGTCCAACATCTAAACGCGCGAGTGGGGGAAGGGCTTCTCCTCCCCCTCCACCCTCCCCCACCACCCCAACACACATACCAGTTCCTCATGCTTAACCCACAGACTCCAGACCTGACTCTGGCCCTAATATAACGAGTGAGTCCTAAATCTCGACTCTCCCGTTGTTCGCAATCAGGCCGCAGAGTCTGAGGTGTGACTTTCTAAAGTAAGCAAAAAGCTCCTAGAGCAGCAGCGAACAATTCTTAGCAGACCTACCTCTTTTTTTAAACCATTTTTTTTGTATATTCTCATGTTTTTCTGTTATGTTTCATTGTATTTTACTCTTTTTTTCAGATTTTATTTATTTATTTTTAGAGAGGGAAGGGAGGGAGAAAGGGAGAGAGGAACATAAATGTGTGGTTGCTGGGGGCCGTGGCCTGCAACTCAGGCATGTGCCCTGACCGGGAACCGAACCTGCGATGCCTTGGTTCGCAGCCCGCGCTCTCAATCCACTGAGCTACGCCAGCCAGGGCAGACCTACCTCTTTTTTAAAGACAATCACTGAGACTGTTCTCCGAGGGGAAAAAAAAGAGATTGCTTTCTACTTCTGTATGCTTGCCACTTAATTTTTTTTTACTGAGCCACAAGAACTCCAGGAAGAGATTCTAAATAGTATAAAAAGTTACAGATGTTATAAAATCATCACAGTTATTAAATGCATTTCATTAGGGTAAAAGCAGTAGCTAAACAGGTATACAAAACACTGCTCTTCTCAAAGCACCTAATAAACAGGGAGGAATTAGGTCTCACAGGACCCTGGGGAGGAATGTTCTCCGGGTGTAGAAGTGAGGGGAAGGACAGAGGGGCCGGCGCCGGAGTGAGTTTTGTGCTGTGCCAACAGCTGGCCCTCCGAAAAGTGTGCTGTCGGTATGTAGGAGACAAGGAAGGCGCAGGTGGCAGTGAAGCCTTAGACGGCGTCTCGCTGGTGTGTCCCCGCAGGACCCCACTGTGCTGATTCCCTCACAGCAGCAGAGAGGTGTTTCTTCCTGACACCTCTCTCCCGGAGACCCCCTGCTTGACTCTCACTGCTCAGAGTTCCACCCCCAGGGGGACGGCCTCCACAGTGGCCATGCGCCTGTGGCAGCTGAGTGCCATCCACACCTGCTCTCCCCATGGAGCCATTAGCATCGGGAGCTGTGGAAAGGTTGGGGAGGGGACCCTGATGCTTCCCGTCCCGCAGCCCCCACTGGTGCTCACCCTTCCTCAGTTACCCAGCAGTTGCTTGGTGCTTGTTGCTACCTCCCCTCCTCCCCAGCTTCCCTCTCCTTCCTCCTTGCTGAGAATCCAGGGGAGCACCAGCTCTGGGCTGGGAGCAGGTGCAGGGTGGGGAGGAGCTGGGGGAGCCCATTATCACTCTGCACACACGTTGTCTCATTAGCATCAGGCAGGGAATCCTGGTAACAAGATGCTGCTGGAGACCCCTCCCCACGACCCCCCACTAGCCATGCCCAGGGACAAGTCCAGTGGGGAGGGGAGCGGAACAAGTAGATGGGGAGCCTCTCTGCCCCTCCTGGTTTCGAACCACAAAGCTGGAAACTGGTAATGTCCTTTAGAGATCATTGAAGCCAGGGACTTCTGAATTACGGCATGAGACCCATTAATGTGTCATGAAAGCAATTTAGTGGGTCGTAACCAGCATTTTATTTTTAAAACAGGGAAAGTATCAGAATGCATGTTCACATATAAATGGAACTTTTCCGTCAGTTGTCTATAAGCACGTGTGTCAAGGGTGGCAACATATTTCTGATTGTAAGTCTCAAAGAGCTAGAGAAAGGCTGTGGGCACCTAGTCCCCCCACCCTTCCACTCTGATTCCCCTCCAAGCCCCCGGAACCCATGAAAGGCACTCAGTGTACAGATCTTAGTTGGAGAAAATGCCTCACGTCCGTTGTCAAGTCCTGGACGCTCCTCACTTGCAGCGAGTGATCGATACTTCCCTGCTGTCCTGGTCTGAAGACCCGTCGACACTATTTCTCTTACTTGGTTACAGAAATCCAGCCACCTTTTGTGTAATAATCCTTGATTAACTTCTTTCCCTGAGAGGTTCAGAAACCCCAGCCTGTCAGATAGCAGCCCAAGTTTTAACTTAAGCAATAAGAACGCCCGTTCCCTGGCCTGAGGATCTCAGCTGGGCTCTGCAAAACGGTGACCTTCTTTTCTACACCTGAGGGGGACACAGTGGTTTTCTTCCACTCCCTTCACAGGTGCACGGAGTCGGGTTTAGAATATCTGTTTAACTAACCACTAACTTACTGTTAATAAGATGTGAATGCTTCAAAGGAATTGAGAAATTAATATGTATATTTACATAGAAGCTGTACACACTGCCCACTGAAGTTCAGTGTCTTACCCAAGGTCACCCAGAATTCTGGGGCTGAGCAGGGTCTAGAACACAGATCTCAATACCCAAGTGCTCCTGTCATTGTCCCCCGGACCCTCGACTGTCGCAGCTGGTTCTCGGGGCACTGCCCCTCCTCCAGGTTCTCCTGCACCTCCTGCAATGGTGCCCGGGCAAGTGGGATGGAGAACCAGTGCTCTGGGACCCCCAAAGGGGAGGTGCAGAAGGAAAGCCTGAGAGCAATGACCGCACGTTATGATGAGGGAGGTATTGTAAACTAGAGGTTATTACTGCTATCATTGTTACTATTAGATTTAACGGCTGAGTGAGCAATTCCCTGGGCCCTAATAGAAAATTTCTCCGGACAACTTTCCATAACCACAGGATCCGGGGAAAGGCAGCTGTGAGAAGTGCGTTCGCTGGGGAGGACTCTGCCACGGATGGCCCCGGTCCCGGAGCAGCTGAACAGTACCTGTCGTGCCTTCCCGGGGAGCGATTCTGAGAAGGACAGGGTGAGGGCAGGGAGCAGGGAGGGAGGCTGGAGGTCCCAATGACCCTTGGCAGAGGCAAGCATTCTGTCCTTGGCCAAAGTGAGGCATGGGGCAGGGGGCTATCATGGCCCCTCCGCCAGCCCCAGTTGGAGAGGTTCAGGACCGGGGCCAGAAGAGGCTCCCTTATCCTTCTTCCCACTCTCATCGGAGCCCATTAAGAAAGATTCTCTGCCTCCCAATTGCTCTTCTGTGCTATCACTTTACAGTTACATTAATTCCCGCTGTTGTTACACAGCGAGGTGATGCAGGACAGAGCTTCTCATGAATGGGGCCAAGGAGTCGTCGCCACTGCCAGGTTGGTTCTCCCTCCCTGATGCTGTCCCGCCCCACTCTCCGCTTTGTCTTCACATGAGCAGAGCCTTGAACCTTGCAGAAGGACTGGTGGATCCTGAGACCCAGGCAGCAATTTGGAAGTCAAAGGTGACTTGGGGGTCGCAGTGAAAGGAGTGGCTCTGCTCTGTCACTGCCTTTGGTTGCCCTTCCCGTTCATTTAAAAAATGTCTTGTTATACCTTTCAACACTCCCTGCAACCCCTTGTGACAGGTGTCTAGGGCTGCTGTGGTGTGGCCTGGTGACCAGGTCAGTTTTGCAGGGTGATTGCCAGGGTTGGTGGTGCTGTGACCTCTCAGTGTGTGGTTGCAGACGTGTCCATTCTGTCAGCCCCGCCTACTCCCAGCCCAGGTCACACCCACAGCTCAGCTCAGGCCCGTGGCCCCAGGCCCCTGTGTCATCCACCTATGGCTTTCCATGGGGGCCCTTCTGCTCCTACAGCCAAGCATGGGCACCCTTGGAACTGGCAAGGATTTTCCCGTCGGGCTCCCTGGCTTACCAGCTTCTCTCTGTTTTCACATTTTAAAGGGCATTGTAAAGAAATACTCAGGATGGCTATCAGGCAGAAGGCAGGTTTTATTTTTAAGGGCTGAGCATTTTTTTCCACCCTTTCTCTGTTCCTGTCCCCTCTGAATCATTCATTGGTAAGAGGGTTATATTTCTCTCTGAATGGTGATTACTGGAAAAGCCTGAAAGCTTCATTCTGATGGTCGCTCTCCACTGTGAGACCATTGATTAAACCCAGCCTGTGTCCCAGAGGCCCCCGATGGGGGGTGGCCAGCATGGCTGACGGCTCTCCCTCCTGGATCCATTTTCTTGCCACCAACCCTTTGGGTGTCTGTTGCTCAGCCATACTGAATGTCTTGCTGTCACCCAAACACTGCAGGTCCCTGCACCTCTGGTCTTTGCACATGCTATTCCTTAAACGAGGCTGTTCCCTCTCTTTTCTGTCTACAGAATGCCCATACGTTCCTTAAGAATCAGCTCAGGGAAATTTGCTCTGCTACCTTCCCTCTTCCCACCCCACATGCTGGTAGCCCTTTGTAGATTTTAGTCATTGCCCTCAATCCCCTACGCAAACACCCTCCCCTAAAGAGTTAGGTCTCATGTACCTTATTTGTACTGAACCCACAGCATAGCACCTGGCTTCCTGTGAGCTCAGAAAATATCTGTTAAATTGAATGATGGAATCCTCCCTATTTTGAAAACAGAAAATCTTCATCACAGGGCTCAGAGAGACAGGGTCAAAGTCACCAAACAGAGATTCAGAGGCGGCAGGACTAGAACTTGGGGTCCCCAGTTCCTAGGTGGGGCTCACCCACCAGTCTGCATTGACAAATTTCCAGAGTGAGTGCAGTGGCCAGGAGCCAAGCCACTTGCCTCTCCTTGTCCTGCGGTCCCTTGAGAATGGCTGGTGCAGAGGGCTTTGAATTATTATTTTGATGATTAAAAACAACCAATGGAGCTGAGGCCCGTGATGCAAACAAGGAAACGCAGCTGGAATTGGCTTCAGGCTCTCGGGAAATGCCACCACTATTAAGGCTTGTGCTTAATCGATTCTCTCTGGTTTCTGTCAAGGTGGTGCGTGACAGCCACTGGGTCCCTGGGGTGTGGGGTCAGTAGTGGGGGCAGGCAGGCACAGAGCTGAGCACCCTTGGGCAGGATCTTGTGGGTGCACAAACAGGAGGCAGTCACCACGCTCTAGTGAAAGAGGGAAACGTACATGAAAGACATAAAAATGCACCTAGAGCCAGCGGCAGGCGCACCTCTGGGGACCAGGGAGAACACGTGGATGGGAGGGAGGTTAGAAGGGTGATGTTGGAGCTGGATTCAGGGGGCAGACTCTACCTGCTGCGAGGGGAAGGGTGAGGGGTTTAGACTCTGCCTAGAGGTGTGTCGTGTGGGCTGACAATAGGCGTCCTTCGAGCAGAAGCCCCCAAACTTGAGCCTGTGTCAGAATAACCTGGAAGGCTTCTCACAACACCCATGCTGACGCCACCCCAGCATTTCTGATTCAGGTCTGGAGTGGGCTCCAAGACTTTGCATTTTGAACAAACCAAGTGGTGCTGAGGCTGCTGGCCCGGGACCCCCATTTGAGAACCTCAGCCTTAGAGAAACCAAACCGGTCTCACCCAGGACATGAGACCCTACAGTCCCCAGCCGGGTGTTGGGTCTTGTGTAGAGACTTAACCTCTCCTCATCTGCAGTAGTCTCTACATGTTGGAGTCGCCATGAGCATGACGTGAAATAATGCAGGTCGTGATGCTCTCGACCACTACCTGTGGCAGCTTGCTCAGCTAGTTTCCAACAATCCCATGTTACTTGTGCTCCCCTCCCCTCACTGAGTCCGCCATCTCATAAGAATGGGTGGTTGGTGGCTGGGGAGAGAATGCGAGTCTCTACACAGGCCCCCCAGAGGAGAGGCGCCCTCCCATGGACAGTCCCTCCCCATGGAGGGCTGTGTCTCCCATCAATCCCCCAGTCATCAGGGTCCGCCTTCTCAGTGAGAGGCAGAGGCAAAGGGTCTTGTTATTCTGAGAGCGGGAGCACGGCCGCCCCTCCCACAGTCAGTGCTGCCAACCTCGGGAGGACCTGGAGGATGAAAGTGCTGCATTTGTCCCGCACGGCAGCCTGCCACACTTGAGGCTGATGCCCAGCAACTCACCTGGAGCACAGAACCGTCCTTGACTTCCCGACTCCTGCTCTCTATGCTCCACCCGTGTGAGCGGCTCCCCTCACTCAGCCCACCCTCACTTGGCGCCGCCTTGGGCCCACGTTCTCACCCCAGCTGGGCCCCAAGAGAGCCGGGAGTGCAGTGTGAGCTGCCTCTGCAGACACCTCTGTCCTGAGTGAGCTGTGGAGGCCCAGGCTGGTGGGTGTGGCCTGGTCCAGGCAGGTTGGGCCGGCACCTGTGAGACTGTGGGGCAGACACCTGGGCACTTACAGGCCATCTCTACAAACTGACTTCTAAGTTTGCTCCAGAGCACCTTCCCCTGTGGGCTGAGGAAGGAAGCTGTTCTTTTCTGGGGTGTTCCTCTAGCTAGTGTGACGTTGGGGACTTCAGGATGGTTCATAGTCTTTCTGGATGCTGCTGCCTGGCTTTCCCCGGTCCCCAGGAATTCTGCAGGGCAGATCTAAGCAGAGAACACCCCTGTCTGTTCTACCTGCATCTGGGTGTGGCTACCATGAAATCCTCTCTAAGCAATTTTGACCCTTCATGTTCTCCAGGGCCGGGACCCTGTTGAACCTCTTGGCTTCTGGGAATAATCTGTCCCTGATCAAGACCCCATACCCTCTGGTCCTCGTGCAGAGCCCACTGGGCCAGTGGAGGGAGAGGCAGAGCAGGCTTAGGCAGCCTCCCCAGTGCTGCTGCCCTCAAGCATCTTGCACAAAATGCCCCTTTTATCCAGCCCTCTCCCCAAACCTACGCGCCTCGGTGATGTCATGGTGGAGACTCGGTGGGGAGGGGAGTTGCATGGGCCAAAAAGATCAGAAATGCAGCTGAGAAGGTGGCTCAAAATAGCTCATGGAGAACAGGCTTCTGCTTGACAGGCTGACAAGGATGTGCCTGGAGCCAAACACTCCTCTTTGAAAGCCCTGTCTCCTTCTAATTATGGATCTGTCAGGAGGAAGAGAAGCCCGCGTCTGCTTGACCCCGGTGACCCCTCACTTAACGTGGAGACGAGAAAGGAAAGCTCAGCCCCCATCAGCAGGGCCAGGCGCCTCACTGAGAAGACTTCTGCCCCCCCTCGTCCCCTCCATGGAGACCAGAAGTTCTCTTTGCCTGGCAGATAGTTTCCTTCCAGATGGATCAGAGAGCTCACCTGTGTCCCCAAGGAGGGGCAGGTCTCCCTGTTCTTAGATCCTAGTAGAAAGGACAGAGACCTTCTCCTCATCCAACAGTTGGATGAGATGGAGGACTTGCCGGAAATTTCTCTGCCATCCAGGACTGACTTCCTGTCCTTTGTTCACATGCAGGCCCAAATGAACCACGTGCTGTAATAATTTTTAAAAGATTTATTGACTTATGCCACAGTTTCTTTAGAAAGGGTTTAAATGTAGTATAACTGGATAACCAAATCACTCCGTTAAGATTGGAGTTTCCTCGCACAGAGCGCGCACTTCCGTGTCTCAGGGACCTGGAGCACAGCAAGCCGTCCGTGCACACTCTGGGACGCGTGGCTGACAGTGGCGCTATAAGGGCGACCAGTAACATTTTTCCAGAGAGTCTCACTCTCCAGGCAAGCAGGACATGCATTCATCTTGTTGTGGAAGAAGAATTTACACTTCAGAAGATTTAGAAGATTTAGGGGTAGGAGTGGGAATGGGGAAGACCAACAGAATTTGATCATTAGTAATCATAACCTTCCTCGGACCTGCGGGGAAAAGCTTATCTTAAAACTACAAAATTATATTTAATTTTGATTTGCACGGCTGACCTATCTCTTGGCTCTTCTTACCCTTGGGCTGCAGCCTCCTCCGGGCGCATTAAACTGTGGGATGCTGTGTCATAAGCAGACCGCAGGGGCCATCCTCAGACAGTGGACAGAGGGCTGAGGGCCTGAGCTTGCATGAATGCACCCCTCACCCCGCTTCTTTCTTTCATTTCTTCCTCCTTCCCTTCCTGCCATGAAACTTACTGAGCAGCCACTCTGTGCTGAGTCCTAGGCCCTGGCTCTGGAGGAACAATGGGGAATGAGACAGACGTGGTTCCTGCCTACAGGGAGCTTACAGTTTAGTGGTGCTGGCAGATACTAAATGAACAGCTATCATTTTAGTTCCTGCTATAAAGAAAAATAAAACTTGGCAAAGGGATGGAGACAGATTAGGGGTGGGAGCCATTAGCCCTGGGAGAGTCAGAGAAGGCCTTTCTGAGGAGAAATGACATTGAGTGAAGAAGACTATAAGAAGTGAGGGATGAGCCTTGAAGAGTTCTCTGAGACAGTGTCCCAAGAGGACAGGACAGTCCCGAGAGAGCGCCAGATCGTGTGGGTCAGAGAAACCACTGGGGCCCCTCATTCAAGGGTTTTGTGCTGGGTTTAGAGGTACATCAGTTCCTCTGTTCAGAGAAGTAGATAGAGAGATAGACAGACAGACAGACAGGTTTACTCTAAGGAATTGGCTCACACAATTATGGAGGCTGAGAAGTTCAAGGTCTGCATGGAGCAAACTGGAGACCCAGGAGAGCCAATGGTTAGTTCTAGTTCAAGTCTAAGTGTAAAGGCAGGAGAGGACTGATGCCCCAGCTCAAAGACAGTAGGGAAAACACAGAGAATTCTCTCATACTCAGCCTTTTTGTTCCCTCCAGGCCTTCAACTGATGGGACAAGGCCCACACACATTATGGTGGGCAATCTGCTTTACTCAGTCTACTGATTCAGACGTTACTCTCATCCAGAAACACCCTCTCAGATGCATCCGAAATAGTGTTCAACCAACTATCTGGGCACCCCACGGCTCAGTCAAATTAACCACCACACAGGTGACTCAAAGCAAGGTCTGCGGAAGAGAAGATAGACTGGGTCTGAGTGATAAGAGGGGCTGCTGTCTCTGAGAAGTCAGCTTCTGCATCACCCACTACCCGTCAGGCCCTGGGAGGGACGGTGGGTGAGGTCAGGGGTCTCAGCTGCCCAAAGGCTGTTCTGGGCAGCGTGCCAGTCAGAGGACCCCGCCAAAATTCCAGCTGGAGGGAAGAAGGCCGCTGTCCTGTTTGGTTCTCTGTGGAGGGCTTGTGTTCTTGATTTTAATTTTTCCTCGAGACACGAGAATGGCTCCGAAGTTGGAGTCTGTTTCCCATCACCCATGACCCAACACTCAGACGCCTTTCAGGAATCTATGATGCGACGTTTGGGCAACATTCAGGTCTCATTTGTTTTCTGATGCCCCTGTCCTCCTGCCGTCTCCAGAGAGAAGCCTTCCAGAATAAATTCTGAGTTCAGGCCTCTCTTCCATGAGGCCTGGTGAAAGACAGTTTAATCTGCAAAATGACTGTACAGTTATCAGAAGGGGCTCTCCAGTTCTGAGTATTTTTAATAGCCAACACTCATTCCTTCCCCAATGCAAATAGAAAAGATTTACTCTGGCCAGTTTATCCCAAGGAAATCTTGAGTATCTCAGTGTTACATTTTAACGAGAAATAAACACTTTATAATAACCACTCGGATTAGACTCCAACATACTCTCAAGCCATTAACCTGAAGGAACTGTAACGATAAATTAAACATATTAATGAAGCTGTTCTACAAGCTCCAAATTTGTTAGGTAAATTGTAGTATTATTAACAACCAACTTGACTTATCACAATCTATCGTTGGAGGGAAATGAACTAAAACAGTGATTACGTGATGTGTAAGCCCTGCCAGAGTAAACAAAAACAGAAAGGATTGTTAACAGGAAATGAGGGTCTGCCGGGACATTTTCCCGGGAGTGTCGAACCTGGTAGGTCTTTTACATTTTTCTGTTTTTCTGTCCCATTCTCCCTCCTCTCCTTCCTGCTTCCTTCTTCCTCTTCCTGTCCGTCCATTCCCTTAGCTCTCCTCTTAGGAGGATCTTTGAGTCCCAGTTTGGGACTTACTGGTCAACCTCCTTGGCTTCAGTTCTGCACTGACTTTGTGGAGGGAGCCTGATTTCTGTAGCAGTATGACTCTCCCCAGGGCCCGTGTTACCCGTTGTTCTCTAGTCTCTGAGTGTCCCTGCGTGGCTCCGCACAGCCCGGTTCCTCCGCAGCCTTCAGGTGTCCATTGTCTATTTGTAGGTCCGTCATTCACTATTTGCAACTGAATGAGTATGCACCTCTTGTGGAAGTGTAGGGTCTTGTGTTGGACGGAGCCACAGAGGTAAGAGGGTCTCACTTCCACAGGACGAAGCTGAGGTGCCGACGGCAACATAACTTTCCCAAAGCCACCCAGATACTGAGGTGGCAATCAATAAATAAATAGATAGATAAATAAATAAAATAGAACTTGTCAGTTCTATTTTATGACATGTCTGTATATGACATCACAACATTTTCAATCCCGGGCTCAGATATTTTTGCAGAACACAGTGGACTGGGGGGCCGCCGCCTGAGGACAGTCCATGCCGTAGGGGTCGAGCAGCACCACATCCACCCAGAGCCCAGAGGAGCCCCCGGTCAATGCTACCCAGCGCAGCGGAGCCCCTGCCCGGGAGGCAGGACCCGCCTTGGAGGGAGGGTCTGCCTAGAATCGCCATGAGAGATTTCAGATGGATCCTAGGTCAGGCTCTGGGCTGGGGGTTCGACGTTGAAGACTTTGGGGACACTGATGCCTGACTCCTCAGATCATTGTGAGGATTAGTGAGATGATACAATTACAGCCCATTCTGTAACACTGCAGGCTGTGTGAGCTCGTGGTGATTACTACCACACATCAACACACCTGCTTGTCACACTGTCTGAAGAAGAACGGAGGAAAAATTAATTATTTCCACCATCAACCTCACTTCTTCCCCTCCCCAATTGTGGTTAAACTAGGGCACTTCTCCAATCCAGGGGCAGCGTGATGAGAGAGAAGGAAATGTCTGGGCAGTAGAAAGGAGAGAAGGGATAAGAGGGTGTGTGGGGAAAGAGCAACTACAAGAGAGAGGCAACGTTTTCTGCTGTCTTCTGCGGTGGCAGCCTGAGAAGCCCGCAGTTGGAGCAGAGAGGTCCCCAGGCCCCGGAGCCGGCAGTGCACACACAGAGGAGCGTGGAAAACACAGTGCTGGAATATGGGGGTCTCCTCCTCACACTCCTTGGCCCGCCAGCTTCATGTTCCCACCAGGGCATGTGTCTGTCGGGTTTCATGAATCATCCCTGGCTGTCCGCAGTGTACGCCTACAGGTGACTTACGGCCGATCTGAGGGTTGGGAGGGAAGACGGGCTGGACAGGGTGAACTCGCGGGATCACAGCTCAGTGGCCTCCTGAGTTACGAAGCTCTTTCCATAGGTCTCTTCCCACCGTGAATTTCCGTTATGTCAGTCAGTGCACCTCACTGGTGCCAGAGGAGCTGTCACCAGTAGAGGTGTGTCCCCTTCCCCAGCCCTTGGGTTTCCGATCATAAGGCCTCTCTGGCTTACAGGTCTGGAGGAGGGTCCCCAAGACGTGGTTCGCCTACATTCCTTTTTAAAGTCTATAAAGACCTGTGAGTCACAGGAAGTTGAACCCAAAACAGTGATGTCCAAACCCAGTTTTATGACAGCCAACTCTTCCTGACTGTCTCTGGTTGCTCTAAAGAGTGACTCAATCATTCCCCACATTGCCAAAGCAAAATAAGTCACGACAGTTTAAAAATGCAAATGGCACATGAGGTACTTAAGAAGAGTGGACGAGTGTCTTAAACTGCATGAGCAATAGTGATAGAGTGACAGTTCCTAAGTGGCCAGGCACTGTCTGGGGGCTGAGCCCAGAGAGCGGCCCAGAGACGCTGGTATGGAATCACACTCACTCGCTGGGGCGGGGGCGGTGGTTCAGGACCCGAGGCCAGTTCCCTTCCTGTCGGCGATCAGAAGGGCCTCCTGAATCCTGGCGCTCCATCTAGGAGAATCAAGATGAGTAAGGCAACCTTTTTGGGAAATTGGAACTCAAGCTTTTGTCTGTCGGGTTTCCAGACGACTCGCCAACTGTGTCTCAGACCCGAATGCCCCCACACAAAGATTTCCTGATTTCTCTGGCATGTTCCTTTTGCAGACCCTTCTCCTCAAGGCAGCATTCAGTTTGCATGTTCTTTTCTCGCTGCGATTATGTGATAACTGCCCAATTTGGCGATGGGAAGAAAAAAGTCGTGGGAACCGGTGGTACTTTGCCCAGAGAGCAACACAGCGGGATAGACAGACACATCTGCGAGCCGCTGCTCGTGGCCGCCTCCTTCTGGGGGAAGAGCTCTGGGGCTTCTTATGCCCCATGCTCCTCACATCGGCTTTTACGTGCTCAGCTGCACGGTCTCTCCAGGGACTTGTAACTGTGCTGGGAGGTGGGTCACCTGCGCACAGGCCTCCCAAGTACTCACACCTTGGCTCTCTCCAAAGGGCTTCCTGCACCTCCCCGCCCCCAACCCAGAGAAGGCTTTAAAATCTGGTCTGGAACGCTCACCAGACTCCAGCACATGTCCCCAGGGCTTCCTCCCTCCTGTCGATCTGCCTTCCTGCAGGTCTGTCTGCTGGTGCATGCCGACTTAGCAAACACACACGAGGCACCAGCGCTTCGGCTCAGCATCGCTTTGAACCAGCCCTGCCAGGGGGTCAGCAATGTGGAGTGCAGATGTCAGAGGGGACCCGCCGTCTGCTGTGGATGGGAGTTGCTCATTCCCCAGGTTGGGGAATATATACAGAGACTGTCACCTCCAGAGCAATGAGCCATCCAAGAGGTTGTCACCGGTATCTCTCCGGGAATTGGACCATGATTTTTTTACAAACTGAAAAAGCTCGCCTAGAACACAGACACACTAGGGTGGCTGTAGATCTTATATTCACGCAGCTCCTGGGTTTGACATCCTTGCCTTCAGCAGCTTGGCAGATAGAAAAATAACAGTTTGTTTGTGTGTGATCAGAGCTAACTTAACCAACCCCTGCCGAGCTCTTCTTGTTGTCAAGAGACGGAGCTGGGAAGGAAGTGAGGGCCTCCTGAGAGTGTGCATGGGGGTGGTGGGACGGCCAGGGGAGTGGACACAGCGAGAGGGAAACACGGAGAGAAACGCTGGCCCCCGAGTGTGGAGTGAGTGACATGTGGCCTCCCACAGCCCCTCTAGAGTGGGGTTGGGGACAGGGAGTGGGAAGGTGGTTGCCAGGAACAAGAAAATTTGGGGCAACCAGCCATATAACCAGTTGCTGCTCTCCCCAGGACCTCCTCTTGTGTCCCTGTCTTTTGGGGCAGCCAGTCTCACCTTTATTTTTGTAGTTAAATTTATTGGAGTGACTGTGGTTGGTAGGGTCATACAGGTTTCAAGCGCACATTACTGTGATACATGATCTGTGTATTGCATGGTGCGTTCTCACCTTTGGCGAACGTCTAGATTGCCTGGAGGCCTTGCTATACACAGATGGTAGGCCTCACCCTCAGGATTTCTGACTCCATAGCTCTGCAATGAGGCTGGAGAGTTCACTTTTCTAACCAGTCCCCAGATGCTGCGGATCTGAGCCCACATGCCGAGAACCAGGGAAGCTAGAAAGCTGACTTGCTTTAAACTCTTCTAATCCAAGAAGTCACGAGGGACTATGTATGAGCTGGGCTCTCCTCCTGTGCCCACCAGAAGACATACCTTTATCCACATGAAATGCCTGGGGGAGCACTGAACCCCTAACCCTTCTGTCTTCCAGCCAGAAGGTGAGACGTGAGAGCAGGACTTCCAGTATGAAGTGTGTACATCGAACTGTCTGCCCCCAAAAGAAATGTTGAAAGCCTAACCTCCAGTATCTGTGAACATGACCTTAGTTGGAAAGAGAGTCTTTGCAGGATGTAATCAAGTTATTTCGATGTAATGCAAGTCATGTTGGATTAGCCTGGGCCCTGAACCTGGTGATGAGTGTGTTTACGGTGGAGGAGGGGGAGATTGGGACACAGGGACAGAAAGACGTGGAAGGACTGCCAGGTGAAAATGGGGGCAGAGACTGAGTTTATGCCACCGGAATCAAGGAATGCCAAGGATGGCTGGCAGCCACCAGAAGCTAGGACCACCCATGGAAGTGTGCGTCCCGGGAGCCTTCAGAGGGGATAGGGCCCTGCCAACACCCTAATCTCAGAATTCCAGTCTCCAGAACTGTGGGGCATACGTGTGCGGTTTTCAGCCGCCCGGTTTGTGGTCATTTGCTATGGCAGCCCTAGCAGATGAACCCATGGGGCCTTCAGAGTTCACTTGTGTTGTTACCTTGGGAACACGTAGCTGACCACTTTGGCTGGGTCTTATGTCTGGTGACTTTCGGGGGAGGTGCCCTATCCCCAAGCGCACCCATGGCTCAGCTTTAGGATGCTGAACTGTGGGCCGGGCTCAAAGGACACCAGAGGGATGGAAGCTTTGCAGGGGCCACCGAACTGGGTGAAGGGGAAGACAGGGGATGAGGAGTCGGGGAGGTTGGAGGGTGGCCCTACCCTGGACCATTCCAGCAGAGCCCATGACCACCCCGTCAGGGGAAGGAGCTAGGCTTTCCAGGAGTTTAGACAGAATGAAACGAACGTTGGAATAACAGGTAGGCAGTCTGAGAAACCTTCTTAAGGAGCAAGAAGCCCAAGGAAATGAACATAGGGAAGAGCAGTCTCTTATGAGTGCAGAGTTTAAACTTCACGGTGGAGGAATGCAGTGGTGATGCGTCTGCAGAACAGGAAACAGGTGGAGGGAAGTGGAAATGACGGAACGCCCAAGAACAGATTTTAGTGTGAAGCCCGCATCACAGTACCTGGGATTCTGTTTCTCAAGTTGGGGTTCCCTGGCCCCTGCATGGGAAGCACGCCGGTGCTCTGTTTGAAATCCAGCCTCCTGGGCACCATGCAGCCACCCCGAGGGAGAATCCAGGTGGGCAAGCAGGGCAGGGAAGCTGCATTTCCACAAACTCCACAGGTACACTTTTATGAAGTCTGAAAACCATGGCTGCAGATGCTTCATAAATATTAACAGGCTTTCCCTTTTCTAGATAAAATGAGGGGAAATAGAGAAACACAGACAGAAGTAGAAGGGAAGGGGCTTCAGAAGAGTTTTGGGTAGTTATCCCCAAAACTACCTTGTCCAGGACCTCTGTGTGGGCCACACTGGGGTGCCTGTGCACACACCCGCCCTCCCGCAGTCTGGCCAGTCCTGCCAGGAGTTGCGGGGCCTACTCCACAGAACTGGTATCACACACCGGCCTGTCACAGCTCTGCCACCTACTGACAGCAGGGGGAGGTGCAGAATTCCATGTACAGCTGCTGCTGGTTAAAGAGCAGCATGAGAAGACCAGTGCCCCTCCCCCCAACCCTGCACACACATACTCCCCAGGATTCCTCTGGCCCCAGGTATACCACACAGCGACTGTTGGTTCCCCTCCTGTCACAAGTACACGTGTATTAGATTTCTCCGTTTAGGGACGATGAAACTGGGGGTTGGGGGATGGGAGTAAAAGGAAAAAGCAAACCTCCGGATGAAAACCAGAGGCTCTGAAAAGACTTCCTCTTCTTCCTTCCTTCCTGTTTTCCAGTAAAGAACACAGGAGGTAAAGAGTTAGTGAGAGTTGTGGGAATGCTCACTCTGTGGGGGTGGGGGAGAGGGGAGGGGCTGAGGCTTCCTGGCTGGGCCCCAGGGGGAGGGGGAGGGGGGAGGGTGTCAGCAGAGAGGCAGTGAGCGCTGACCCTCCACCAGTCAGTGGAGTCTCCTGAGCGCAGAGTACTACTAATACACACTTCACTTGAGGCTCTGGCTGCTGGCCAATAGTTCAGTACTTTCTGCCTCAGGTTCCCCGGTGAGCGATGAGGCTGCAGCATGAATAAAAGGACACTGCTGCCTTCAGAACCCTGCCAGGGTGTGAGGCCCAAGTCTGACCTTCTCTAGCACCCAGAAGCGCAGGAGCATGCTCCAGTGTCACCTGTCTGGCTAGGAAGGACTCCATAGCCTGCGGGGGCTGCCCCTGCCCACCTGCCCTCCTGCCCACCCACCTGCAGGCCCACTTGTTGTGTGCAGAATGACTTCTGACCTTGCCTCATCTAGGGCCATGACCTTTTGTCAGAACCACTCTGGGCTGAGTTTCATTGATGTTGATTTTCATTGACCCAGGTTACCGCAGGTCCTCAGGGAAAACAGATCAACAGATCACAGTGTTCCCAGGAGTCACAGATTCTCACACTCCCTGAGAATTCCCTCCGGCCGGCCTGCAAACTCCGCCCACCTGCCCACCTGCCCACCCCCTTCTCTCTGCCTCCAATCTTTCTTGTTCTCCATCCCCTGCTCTTGGCTCTCTTCCCTACCCCTTTCTGAAGCTGCCTGTAACCTGAGCCCACTGGGGAAGGGAACAGGCTGGGAGGGTCCCTGAGTGCTATCCTTTGCTTGTGGTGCCCAACTTCGCTTGGTGGCGCACAGCTTGGTCATTGTGTAAGCACTGTGAGTCGGCAAGAGCAAGCAAGTGCACACAGCATGCCACAGGCCATACACAATCAGGGCGAACTTTGGATCTGCCTCTACAGAGTCACAGATCAATAGATGCAACCCAACCCCATCCAATGCAACACACAACAACACAACACAGCCCAGCTCAACCCAGCCCCATCCAACACAATACCGCATACTGCAACACAGCACAGCACATTAGCCCAGATCAACCCAACCCCATCTAACACAACACAACACAGCACAACACAATCCAACACAACATACAACTACACAACACAACACGACAAAATAAAATAACCAGGTTCAAGCAACAGGCAGTTCTATAGCATTGCATGCACTCATCTCCCTCTGAATAGATGGAACTGGGGAGGTGGGGGATTCAGCTATGGCTTTTCCTGGTGACACCCTAGCCCTTACTTTCAGGATTGTTAACAGGAAGTGGTGAGGGCAGTGTGTTCAGTAGTAAAGGGACCTGATGGAACTACAATGGTGCCTCGAATGTGGTTAGTCTTGTAACATCGAGCTGTCGTTCTTCATCTGTTGGAGGGCTGGGGCCTAAGGGGACTTTGCTAACCAGGCTCATCACATCCGGTGTAAGTTAGCACTGAACTAATGGACACTGAACCCTTTTTGAAGTTTGAAGTGCTAAGCTATTGTTAGTGGCTTTATAGACCAGAGTTAGATCTATGTTTAAAAGCTTGGCCTGGACACTGGTGAGAATTTGGGGTCTCTGCCCCATAGCAACTCCATCAGGGAAATGCTGAAATACAATGCTGTTACTAAGCCCACCACTTCCCATGAGTCTGAATTGACCGATTCCACTTATATTAAGGATATCAAAGCTTCCCCAAAATCCAGTCAGAGAGCTTGTTGTGAAGAAATGTGTTGTTCCTTGAACCCAAGTACGAAAGTTGGCTATAAAAGAAGTGGGAAGGGTGGACAAATCAGTATGATCCACCTCCCAACACAAAGTAGGCAGCCTCACCCATGGTGGTGGAGTAGTATTTTGTATTTTAGTAGTGTTTTGTATTTAGAGACAATAAGTAGATTCTCGCTTTCATGAAAAGAATGAAAATGTTCATCTTCAAGGGTCTTATAGCAGGTTCTGCAGGTTGGGAAAGTGGGGTAAGAATTGTCATCTCTGTTTTATAAAAGTCAGATTATGCCCTGACTGTGTGGCTCAGTTGGTTGAAGCATCATCCTGTATGCCAAAAGGCTGTGGGTTCGGTTCCAGGTCAGGGCGCATGCCTAGGTTGCGGGTTTGGTCTCTGGTCCGGAACATGTATGAGAGGCAACCAATTAACATCTCTCTCTCTCTCTCTGTCCTTCCTCTTTCTTTAAAATCTATAAACATATCCTCAGGTGAAGATTTAAAAAATGTCAGATTATATCAGAAGATCACACTTACCCTTTGTGTACAGATTAAAGCCCAGTGCCTTGAAGAAAACTCCTGGGTCTTGTACCTGCGTCCAGCCTACCATCCGAGATACCCTCTTGCCGTGTCCCTCTAAAGTCATGTGCCCTGGCCACAGCTGGCCTCCCCTCCATGCCTGCCTTCACTCGTGCCGCTGGTCCCAGGACACATCCTTCTTTGCGGCTCCTTGTGTTTGAATAAGGCTCCCCCTTTAAAAGTCAGCTCATGTTGCCACTGTTCCATGAAGTGTCCTCAGCACTAATGACTCCTTCCTTTTCATGGCCTCACACAGCCTGGTATGTGTGCGTACTCCATTCAGGAGGAGCTTGGTGTGCGGGACAGGGCATGTCGGCAGAAGATCTGGTAGAAAATTCTGAATCTACCAGTTGTTGGCTGTATGGACTTTGGGCACGTCACATAATCTCTCTGAGTCTTGGTATATTTACATATAAAACGTAACTGAAAATAATTTAGCTCTTAATCTCATCAGAATTTTAGCTCACATAGTAAATCCACATGTGTTTATTGTGTACCTAGTATGTGTGGCGTGAATTAAATAGGAAAATAAATGTGGAAATGACTCCTAGATTGTGTTTTGTATTTTAGTTGATTTAGACAAGAAACTCTTGAGCATGGGAACCCACCAACTTCCATTTGAATCATTCGTAAGATTCCCTTTTAGTCTTCTGTAATGGGGTTTCTCATAGTAGGTGCTCAACTAATGCTCAGCATTGGTGTGAACTAGAGAAAGTGAGACTCCCAGAAGTCGCACATGGCAGCCCAGTGCGAGAACCCCTCTGCTCCTCTGTTTCCCGGGCCTCAATCACAGGAATCTCTCTCTTGCTCCCAGATCCTCTGACCGGCTCATCCTTGTTGCCAAATGAAAGAGTCAGGGAGGGGAAACCATGGAGGCAGAACACAGTTTCCCACTGGATAACGGTATGCTTGGAAGGGCGGAGGATATGATTACTCTCAATTATCTGACACCTTTACGTATGCAGTGCCTGTAATAATAATAACAATAAATCTCTCCAAAGTGCTTGCAGTCCATTGGAATAATTGCCTGCTTAGAAACCCGGGGGGAAATTAAGCGACACGAAACAATTTTGTTCCTGGCTTCTTTTTGCCTCTCTCACTGGGCAACACGACAAGCTGACATGAGCAGAGCTGGACAGGGCTGCAGAGGAGCAAAGCGGTGTTTCCAGCGCTTTCCTTGGCCCACCTGGAGGGATGGGACATAAAGCCTAGTGGATGGACTCCAGTCTATGGACCTGGGGTGTGGGAACATTCCGACCAAGGTCGTGGGCCTTGTGATGGGGAGGGTCAGTGGGGCCTCTGCTGGAGCCTGGAGAGTAACGACCTGTTCAATCTCCCCCTTTCCTGAGGCTTGCCAACCCTCAGCTCCTCCACTCTGTCCTTGCTCCCTGCCATTGCCTCCTTTTTCCCTTCCAGCTATTGGGGCAAATGTTGGAAGGCCCCAAGGAACAGAAGGGAACCAGCGACCCCTGGTGGCGGTCACTGGCATGAGGCTGACCAAAGGCGGCTGAAGGAAAAGGTCTGTGAGGAGAAAGGCTCAACGCTCAGAGAGCCTGTTGAGTCTTAGATCAGTGCGGAAGATACACCCCGAGATTTTTTATCTTTTCCAGTGATTAGATGAATTCGGATTTTGCAAGTGACATAGACTTTGGAGAGAAATTCCTGAACCAGCCCTAAGCAAAACTGAAAATTGCGGTGCAAAATGAGACTTCTCTTTAGCTCTTCCACAATGTCCCCTGTTTCTCCGTCCTGAACCATCCTGGTCTGCGTCGTTCTCTTCATGAACCTTCCATGGGGCTCCCCTGTTCTCGCCTGTCGTGCAAGCATTGGTGTAAACAAAAACCACATATACAGCCTACATAAGTGAGTAATAAGGATCTTCGGGTTCATCTGAACTTGTCATTTTGTCGCTGCTTCCCAAAGGGTCAGGAGGCTCAGCCAATGAGACAAGATTCATCTTCTGGACCTCTCCCAGCCCTGGAGCTTTCACTTTACAACACTCTAAAGATTAGCTTCCCACTCCGTGTCAGAACATTTATATCTGAGAAGATGCTTAATGTAAAGGGAAGTCCCTTAAATGCAGGAATTCAAGGGTGGTGGTGACTGTGAAGGTACCTGAATAGACATGTGTTTCATGTGCTCCTGAAAATGGCTGCCGGTTTGTTGGTGAGCTTACGCAGGTTAAGGCATGGAGCCCATTTAAGCAACTGGGCTGGGAAACAGGAGAATGTTTTCATTTCTCACGTGAGGGAGCCCTCACGGTTGTCTGGGGGGCAACGTGAAGGGAAGTGGGGAAACGTGACTTTCTGTTCCTCCCTTTCGCCCCTGACTTTCCTATCTGTATTTTGGATTTGACCCAAGAAGGAGAGTGAGGCCATCAGCCTAGCACAGGGGTGTAAATTCTGGGTCTGGGACATGTTTTTATGTTGTGATTCCACAGTCTACCTCTAGAATGGCAGTGACCAAGGACAAGTCCTCGGCAGTGACCTTCTACGCAAGCACCAGTCCCGAGTTTCCAAAGGCAACTGGACACAGTCACTTAGCCGTGCTTCACGTTCCCAGACTCACTCTTCACCTTCTCACCCACATCAGTATTCCCCCCCAGCTTGCTCCTTGGTCCCACCATTCCCTGGGTCGTCCAGGTGTGACGAGCCAGAGGTGTCACTTATTCTTCACGCTCCATCACCTTCCACCCCTCTTCTCTTCGATTCCCACTACCTGGAGGCTAGACCAAAATGAACATCACAGTTCTTTACCACCATTTTATTTCTGGTGTTTCCCTGTCCACACCATCCAACGCAAAGGATTATGTTCTGGGAACATGACACTTCCTAAAGCAGAAAGGTTTGTAAAGGAGAATTCTTTTTATATAGTCCCAGATTCCCATCATTCAATACATGACATCTCTTAACATATCCTTAAAATACATTAAACAACACTCAGATGCATTTCAGAAATAAAACTTTGTGATGCCATTGTGAGCTTAATATTGACTCTGGACTTGAAGACAAATAGTGGGATCATGAGGGCATGTTCCTTGGGTGGGGTTCGACTGCCAGAGCTGAAGGTGGGTGTCCACCGGCCACACCCAGGAGGCCAGATGTGGAGGGAGGTCCAGGCCCAGCTCCTGCCTCAGGACCGGCAAGAAACAATGAGTGCTACTTGCCCTACTGCAGGTCTCAGTGTGCAGACTCACAGGGGAACCAGACCGCCCTCCCTTCCTCACCAACGACATGACCGAGACACACGTGTCACAAGAGCACGTCCTCCTGGGATAATACCTGGAAACTCCTTTGGCCCTGCTTACATGCCAGGTCATCTGCTCAGTGCTTTCCCTCTACCAACATGTGAGTTCTCCACGTGAGCCAAACGTGGCAGGTGCCGTCATTCTTTGCATTGTATGAATGAGGACACCAGAGGCTGGAGAAGTTGACTCATTTCCCAGAGGTCGTAGAGCTGGTTCATGGCAGGGCTGGGTTTGGAGCCGGTGCCCTTAGTCACCACAGCATGTGATTTCTCATGCAAGCCCTGAGACAGAATCGTGACCGAGGAAGTGTGGCCCAGATGGAAAAACGAGCCCACCACTATTACTACGTTAACATCATTAGCATGTAGTATCGGCATATTGATTCTTAATATTAATAATCCACCCCCTGATTCTCAGGCTCTTGGTTGCTTCCGCCTGGGTCTCGGTTTCCACCTCTGAGCATAGGGAGAGACAGCTCCCACAGGCCCCGAGTGGCGGCCGTGGGTTCTGCCCAGGGCCTCTGAGCTGCTGGATCGATAGCTTAATCGCTGTGAAACACACGGGCCTTGGCGGTGCTGTATGAATAATTGTAATAATGGAGGCTGGTGACGGAGAGGATGGTTTTCCAATATCTTATTTTAAAATGCATTTCTCTGCAATTAACTCCGCATGCTTCTGGCAGAACGAGTGTCCCACACAGGCGCCAATTTTATTTTATTTTTTCTCCAAGGCCCTTGAGCCCTGAGAGCGCCCACCTTTTCCAGACTCTCCTCCACTGGGTTCAAAGGTCACCCAGCCGATCTGAGGAGTGTCTTTAGGCCTCTCCTCAGAGGGTGGGGGTGGCTTCAACCCGGGTCTCTGTGGTTTCCCTGGGATGAAGAACAGTCAAAAGCCCCTTTGTGATATCGCAGTCAAACTCCCTCCTGGCCCTGGGGCCCCACAGCTTTCTGCATCTGTGCATTCCAGCTCCGTCTGGTGATGTCACCCCAGACAGGGCCGCCCTTCTCCACCCCGGAGCTCTCAGCCCGGGGAAGCCGGGCCCCACAGCCTCCCTGGGAGGGGACTCTTGACTGCAACCCATTCACAGGCCTTGCCCCAGGCCTCCTGGATTCCTGGGTTCTCATCTGAATTAGCTCCAAGTGTTTCTTTCTCAGAGTAGATGCTGTTACAAATAAAAAACTATGTAAATAAATAAATAAAAGGTGGGCATTGCTGCCAGGGGAGATGAGTGGGGAGGAAGAGGAAGAACTAAGTTGACACTTGGCGACCCGTGTGATAGCGTGGGTTGAGCTGCTCCTTTGAGAGAAATGCCAGTGGTTTTTGACGAGGTGGTCATGGACACTGCCGCCGTGGCACAGGAAATCACGAGTGTTTGGGTGGTTTGTTGCTGAGCACAGGTTTGAAGCCGGAAAACTTCAACACCGGCCGGGGGCTCCACTCACTGGCCTCGCAACCTTGGGTGGGACAAATAAGGCCTGCTTCTGCCCTCAGGAAGCATGCAGGCGAGGGAAGGACGAGGACACTCATGATGGCCCATGTGGTCACGGGCTGCGAGCGCCGTGATCGGGGCAGGCGTGAAGTGCCTTTGGAGCACGTGGGGGCGGCATTGAGTCTACTGGGAGACTCAGGAGCATTGTCAGCATCTAGTGATGCTGAGCTGAGTCTTGAGTAAGCATTGCACGCATCGCATACTTGCTTCTGAGCCTCGTTTGACCACACACACACACACACACACATACATAAATCTTAGATAGCCCAGGAGCCAGGGCTACTTTGAAATCCCGGTATAAACCCCAAGTGGGCAGCAGTTGAAGCTCCTCCTGTCTCAGGGCTTTGCAAGTCTACTGCCACTGCACTAACCCCCTGCCATTCAGCCAGAAGCCAGGAGCCACTGCCCTGACCAACCTGCTTCCCCGGAGGAGGTGCCATGTGGTCCAGAGGGCGGATGGCCCTTTAAGGACAGGACACTGAAAGATGTGAGCTTGGGAGAGTCTCTGAGGAATCTGGGATCCTTATGATCTTATTATTTTCTTAACGAAACTCACATGTTCCTTTATTAATTTACTAAACACCTATGAAGTAACCCTGGGGTTGACAGCACTGTTGGGGGCCTTGCTGGGGGGGCTGTGCTCTGCCACATTCTTACCATCACCACATTATCTTATCTTTGTCTTCATACTCACTTACCGGGACAATTCCACTTGAGCTAGCCACAACCAACAGTCATATGCATTTGTGACTTTCTTCCTCACCCGAGGACATGCTTACTGATTCTAAAAAGAGAGGAAGGGGGGAGGGAGAGAAAGAGGGGGAGAAACATCGATCGGTTGCCTTTCACACACACCCAGACTGGGGAACCAAACCCGCCACCCAGGTGTGTGCCCTGACCGCCAGTCCAACCCTCGACCTTTCCGTTCACAGGACGATGCTCCACCCAGTGGAGCCACACCAGCCAGGGCTGCGTTTATGACTCTTGATGTACCAGGAACTTTAGTAAGAGCGTGTCCTAGTCCACCTGATGAACCTGACAGCAACCTTGAACTCAGAATTCTGAGCCCCATATTTCAGCTAAGGATATTCAATACATCTTTAAAATTCTGCCCGGATTTGCAAATGTTAATAATAGAATCAGGATGCCAGCTTGCCTGGCCACACCACCCTGTGCTTATGTGCTTTGCGACAGACCTGCCTTCAAGGTGCTGGCACTCTCACGGCTAAAGCGACCACACTCGAAGCGTGAGAGCCAAGGAAGATAGACTTTCACGCCAGTCGAAGCATGCGACGGTCTTAAGTGGCTGCAAGTGTGGTCGCTGGTGATGTGACAGGAGAAGGTGGTCTGAGTGGGGCAGGTGCCTGGGGGGAGGGTCCTGGACCAAAGTGGGCGGAACTGGTGGGCATGGCTTGACTGAAAGGGAGCAGAGAGGAGCAAGGGAGGTGGTGTGAATGGGGCTGTGAGAGAGGACTCAATCATTCTGCTCCTTAAGGAGAACACCTGGCGGCGGGGGGAGGGGGGGCGGGGAGGGAGGCCACGTGGAGGAATGAACGGGGTGCAGCACCTCCAGCTGCTTTGGGCGGACAGTGTCCAGTGATTTCTGGGTGAGGAGAATCCGAGAGGGTGTTCTGCAGTGTGGGAGGGGCAGGTGGAGCATTTGGCTCTGCCCCGGGGGGATGATGACACTATGTAATGGACAGTCCGAAGATGGAAACGATTGGGATGAGCGTGAGAAAATGTTCAGAGACCAATGTCTTGATGGAATGGGGACATGGGGTGATGGCTAAAACCTGGGACGTGGAGGAGAGGGGGAGGGAAAGTTGCTTCTGAGCCTGGGAGAAAGCTCAGACAGGGCCCACTGTCCTCGTCCAGGGAACACTTCATTACTGTTTCTACTGCGCCGGCAGCTTCTATTCTCTGAGTTAGGACCCGCCAGTCAGGGCTCCTGGAACCCCTGGGACAGCTCTGCTGGAGAGCCCGTCTTCTCCAGACCTTGCTCTACTTCTGGTTCCTCCAGACGCGCAGCCTCCACTCAGGGGTTTTCTTCCCGATGCCGCACCGCTGCACTCGGCAGCGGCTGGATCCCACTCCAGGCAAGGCGAGGCTTCCGCAAAGGAAAAGGCTGACTGCCTGCCTGCCCTGTGCCCTCGCGACGCACCTCCACTCGCTCACTCACCCACCTGTGGCTCCAGTGGTCGTGGGGGTACAGAGGAGAGGAGAAACCCCCATTTCACAGAAGAGCACACGGAGCCCAGAAAATGTGGGGAGAGCAGGAGAAGAACTGTCTGGGGCAGTAGGGGAGCGTGGATGAGCCATCGTGGGTCTGAGACTGTGTCCCCAATACCACGGAGGGCCACTGCTTCACCTTTAGGAAGTGGGTCCTCTTCTTCTCGGCATCCTGCCGGCCCTGACTCTGCTTTCTGCCCTTGATGGGCCCTCAGATGCCTCTCCTCACCATGAGGCCAGGCTGCTTCCCCCTGAACTGGGGGCATGAAGCTGCTCTCTTCCATCTGCATCAAGTCGCTGGCTTCCTGAGTCACACCCGAGTTGAACCAGACTCGGGTTCCTGGACGATTCCTCCGGGTTCAGGGCAGCCATGGGAAGGTCTCCGTGGCCATGTGGATAGCATGCCCACGAGAATACCCTATTTGTGGACACGCTTTCCCAGGCCTGTCCCCTGCCCTCTGTCCTGCACAGCCCCTCCTCTGGTCTATTTCTCATGACCCAGAGCTGAGCTGTGGGTCCTGTTCTCTCTGTCCAGCCCCGGGTGACCTTGTTAGATGCTGGGAGCCCAATCTGTGGGCCACATCCTCTAATCTCTCCTATGGCACATAGGGGTGCTGCTCCCCCTGGAGGTAAGCAGGAATCATGGGGATCCATTCATTTGAATTGCTTTCATAGTAGTCATTGGGAACATGTATGGGAACTTAACTATTACTCCTTCACTCTGCTAAGCATGCTTGAGATATTATCATATTCCCCTAACAATGAAATATTGTCATTATTATTTCTGTTTCTTATCCGAGAAAAGTGAACCACAGAAAAGTTTGGTAGGTTATCTAAGGCCATATGATTCCTAGGAGGCAGAGGTGGGATTCACACCATCTGCTTATCCCCTCACGCTTTGGTCCTCATGCCCCTCTCAGGAGCCAGAGGACACTGGCCCTTTGTGACATGAGTGAGCGCAGCCCATCTGCCGAACTCCAGAATGAGCTGGTGTGTGTGGAGCACATGGCTCGGTGTGTGCGGTGGGTGGAGAGCTCCTATCTATTCATCTGAACCTTTTTTCCTAGGAGTGGGAGCTGTCTATCCAGGCTTCTTTGTGGCCATAGAAACATGGGAAGTGGCCAACCAAGGCCTGGGGCATGGGCTAGTCACATAAGTGGTGACTCTGGGTGAGAACCTGACTGGCCCACTGAGGTTTCGGGCCTGTACCTTACACGTGTGGTTCTCCCCGATGAGTTTCCTTGGAAGGGTGCAGCCAGGGAGGCTGACTTAAAATGCTTTGCATTTGGAATAGGTTGTCTTGAACCTTTTTTCTGGCCTCTCCTTCATATCAACCATACTGACTTCCCTTTATATTGCTTCAGTATCTGTCTTTCCTGAAGTTGTGTTTATTCTTTGTGTCACCACCCAAGCAGGCTGGGCGAGGAGCAGAAGCCATTGTCCCTGATTTCTCTGATTTGGACAACGCAGGGCAGGAAGTCCTAATGGCGACCTGAAACCCATCACTTGACTTCATGAGTGTGTAAGCAGAGGCCCAGAGGGACCCACTGTCTGCAGTGTTGGGTAATGGGGTGCAGGGTTGATGCACATGCACGTGGCCTGTCTAACTAGTCACTGCTCACACCCTTTGCGTCCTCTCTCTCCTGGCTGGGATCAGGAAATGGAAACAAAATGCCCTCCTTGTGCCCTTCTAGGGCAGCTCTAGCCGCGTGAACGCAGAAGCAGGGGCCCTGCCCGCGTTCCAAGCCCCAGGACTCAGGCAGGGAGGCGTGGCTGTGGCATGTAGAGTCCACTCTGTGGTGAAACAGGGCGCTGCAGGCCACTGGGGTCTGGGGTGGGCAGCCCCAGCTCACCTCCTGCCTCTGGATCGCCCAGTTAGAGCGTGCCCAGCTGTTTGGTTCCTTCGCCATAAAATAAGGAATATCTGTGTCATGAGGACAAGTTAAGACATTGTTGAGTAGTTTGAGCATTTCCATTCATTCATTTATTCAAACTACTATGTAGTGGGGGCACCCACTACGTGGTTCAGGCTTTTGGGGACACAAGAGATAAAGATCTCTGTTCTTGTGGAGTTCACCTTCTAGCCAGGGGGATCAACAATAACCATAATAAATGAGTTGTATAGTGTTTGAGAAGGTGACAGGTAATGTGGGAAAGGGGAAAAGGAGAGCAGGGAAAGGAGATTAGGAAAGCCCGAGGAGAGGACGGGGTATGATTTCAGAAACAAAAGTACTGGGGGAAATTCAAGTGACAATAAGGGTGAAGTTTTGTGCTCAGATGTTTGGGGTAACAGGACTATGGACACGAAGTGAGTGCTCGGGGCGTGAGCGAGCTGTCCTTGGCAGGAGATAAACTTCCAGCTCCTGGAGGCCTGCTGGGAACTCAGAGGTCATCCCGTCCACTGCCCCGCAAACCCAGCAGCTGGTCCATAAAGAGGCCCCTTCGCCTGAAGAGATTTAACTCCGCCGCAGCAGCCGGTTGCTCCTCATGCTTGACAGTCTTCCTGCTGGCCCGCCACTCCGTGCTCGGTTCCTCCTCACCCCAGAAGGAGTTGCATCCCTGCCCTCCGTCGCATTGCCGTAGAGTTAATAAACGGAAGTTCTATAGTTCAAGAGTTCGAGACAGAGACAGAGAGAGCATCAGTGTGCATGGCTTGTGTGTCTGTGTCTGTGAGTGTGTATGCATGTCTGCTTGTTCCAACCGCGGGAACTCGGGCGCAGAGTTAGCTCATCCATTCATTCATTCTTACGGTCATTCATTCATTCAACAAACGAGCCCCTGCTGAGCTCCTGACGCCGGCACTCCATGGTGTGCTCACTCTTCCTGTCACCTGCATGGCAAGGTGCTGACTGATGGTGAGCGGGGCATATGGCTCATAGAGCCTTTGGGGCCAACTGAATCAATGGCACAAATGAGATCCAAAGGTGTATTATTCTTTTTTCTTCTGAGAGACACCGTCGCCCTCTCCTGTGCCATAGAAGCAGATCCTGGCCATTCATTTACCTCCAGGGGTCCTCGCCCGTACTCCTGCCTCAGTGGGAGGCAGGTCAAGGCCAGAACAGAGGGTCAGGACACCTTCGAGAGCCAAAGTCATGTGCTCACGGCTCAGAGGAGGAGCAGAGCCTGGATCCCCCACCTGCCTCCTTGGGCACCTCACCTGCCTCTTCTAGTCTGCACCCCCACCTGCCACTACAGTGTCCATTTTGTAAATGGACTGGTTCGCAGGCACCTGCACAGGGGCCTTTGGGATTCCGAGCACTTCGGAAGCCTGCCTGAGTGAGGAACAGGCCTCACTCAGGCTCTGTCACCCCTCGAATGTGAGGGGCACCTCTCCAAAGTCCCTGCCATACCTGGCTCTGTGAAGGAGGCCTAATCGGCCCCCCCACCACCACCCACACCACCAGGTGATTTGAGGTTTGAGAGTGTAAGTGGAGAATTCAGAGTGGCCCTAAGACATGAGTATCCAGGTTTAATCTGCCTGCACCCTCCATCTCCAGTTCTAATTCTGTTTCCCCAAATGAGACCTCCTCGTCACCGTCCTGAATCTGGGTGCAGCCCGGAACCCTGGCCAGCATAGGCCTTGGCCGGGAAGTTTGGGAAGAGGTGAGAGGAGCCCGGAAGCGGGGAATCCAGGGGCGGTCTGCATCCTTAGAGACAAATAGCACCGCTTACTCATTAGGGAGATTATTCCAAGCAAGACGGCGGCCAGAACACTCTAGTGCGAGCATCTGCCTGCTACGGGGAGACGATATTTATTGTCCAACCCTTCAATGGATGTAAATAAACAGCCTGGCCCAGATAATGTTCCAATACACAAACAAGCAGCTGCCAGGAGCTCCCCGGATGGCTGACCTTTGTGGAGGCCACCCTGATGATGTTTTAATAGCAGTCTGCCTGGCAGCACTGCCACTCGCTGTGCCAGGGGCGGGGAGAGGTGGCGGCACTGCCTGCTGGACGGGCTGGAGGCAGGGGCTGTGCTGTGGAGGGAGAACCCAGGCCGGGACCCAGAGGCTGGGGAGCGTGGGGCAGGCAGGCCTGTGTGCACCCTCGGGCGTGGGAGCCTGTCCCTGGGGAGCCACACAGAGGGGAAGACCAGTGCCCGCTAAGCGCTCTGATGGAGGTTCCTGCTTGGTCTGGGCAGGACTGATGCTCAGTCAGTGCGTCCTCATGTGGCCTCGTCACCACTGAGGCATAGTTGACAAATTGAAATTGTGTATGTTTAAGGTGCAGGAGCCGACATGTTGACATACATATACGCTGTGCAGTAACGGCCACACTCAAGCTAACTGACCTATCACCTCACACAGCTACCGTTTTCTTTTTTTTGTTCATTTTGCAAAAATACTTACATCGTTCTAGCAAATTTCAAGTACACAGCACAGTATTGTGAACTACGGTCAGGTTGCCATGTATTAGATCTCCAGAACATATTTGGCCATGGCTGGCAACCTTCATTCATCAACAGACATTTAGGTGGTTTCCACGTCTTGACTGTTGTGAGTGACTCACCGGGTGTTAAATAATGAAACACTCCATGCGATTGGTACTTGGTGGTGCCCCAGGCCCCGAGTGCCTGCACCATCTAACCCCCCTGCTCACTCCCTACCATGTTACCCGGTGCAGCTGGGAGCCTCTAAGACGCCCCCCGCCATCTGCAGCCACTCTTCCGACTGGCTGGTCCACTCCCACTAGCAGCTGTCAAATGTCCTGGCTATCACTCAGGGTGTAGGGGTTCCTGCTGAGTGACAGCCTAGTCCAGAACCAGGCTCATGTTGCTGTGCCTCATGGCTGCCTTGGACTGACGGGGCCATACTGCGGGCTGGAGCTTATAGCCTGTGAGCTGCAAAACAGAGATGATGGGGCATTGTGCTATCCACCGACAGTCCTGGGAGACACAGGGTCTTGTGGCAGGTGGGTGGAGTCAGGGAGACCTCCACTGAGAGCAGCCCTAGGACAATAGCCCCCAATAATCTAGAATCACACTGACGAATATGGTAGCCACTGGCCACGTGTGGCTTTCCTGCATCTGGAGCGTGGCTGGTCCAGCTGAGGCTTGTTGTACCTGTGAAGCCCATCAAGTTTCAAAGATCCAGTGTGAGAAAATGAACGTGAACTATCTCATTAATAGTGTTTCATGCCACGTGTGTGTTAACATGCTATACTTGGAGCACACTGGATTGATAAAATAGATTATTAAAATCTGTTTTACCTGTTTCTCTTTTAAATGTGACAGCTACTAGAACATCTCCTGTTGCATACAGGGCCCACTTCTACGGCTGGTGTTGACCCCTGCCATCCAGAGCTTCTGTAGAAGAGCGTCCCCTTGTCCCGAGGGGACGCCTGAAGGGACACCACCCCCATCATGCAGAGCCCATTCACACTGTTCTTGGGACGATGCTGCGTGGAGACGCCGCGTTTCCCCCTTGGACCCCATTTTTTGTGTTATTACCCTCACCTCCCTCTGCCAGTGTGCTGCGTCTTTATAAAGTCTGTAGTGCTGCTTGTTTTCTTCCTCAGATCAGTCTTCCCAGTGACATACGACATTTTTTGCTCCCAAGGTGGCTTTTGAAGGGATCCCATATCACCCGCTCTGTGTTTTATCTGCCCGACTGTCAAGGTCAGGCCCTAAGTGGGTCGCCCTTTCTCGTACGGATTACACACACACATCCCCTTGAGCCTCGCTTGGGGCTGGGCTGGTCATTCCTGGCTGCACTACAGCGGGTCGGCCAGGTCTCTGGGAAGAAGGAACAGAGGACTGTGAACTGCCCCGTTGTGGCATTTGCCTCTTGGCCTTGTTTGTGTGACATCTGAGCCCTTCAGGAGACAGGCCCTCTGGAGGGCAGGGCTGAGGGGCACCTTCTTCCCCAGAAGCCAACTCAGGGCCCAGAACACAGCGGGTATTCCGTTGGTGCATGTGGGTGATGGATGGGTGTGGGTACCACCCTGTGAAGGGCTTGCGGGGTCAGGATGGGTCGGCCCTTGGTGTTAGGCTCAGAGAAGAACGGCTTCTAAACACCCACATTTACATTAGTGGTTTCTTTACATTTTCTACTTTTAAAAAGCAGCTGCTGTTCTCATCCTCTCTTGCTGATTTGATGATCCGCACATATTGTCTGCGCTGTGTGAAATAATAAATTTTATTTGTCCTAACGTGCAATAATACATCTTGTTGGTTGTAAGCTGTCACTTTCCAAGCTTCAGGGTGTCCCCCGCACTTGGAGGCCAAACAAGAGCCACTGGCCATCATATCTCCTTTGCTGGCCTTTTTGGTTGTTGGGGAGCATTAGGAGCAGCAGCTGGTGACACCGAGTCATCCTGCCTCTGACCTGATCACGCCTTGAGCTCACTCACCTCATCTTACCTCCATCAGCTCAGAGTCCATTGTCTAGTTATAGAACAGGAGTTCGATTTTTCCAGAGGAAGTTGATCGTTGGTCATTTATTTAGTAACTACTTATGTTCCCCATTTTATTGAAGTATAGTTGACAAATCTGTATATAAATTATACCTTTAAGGTATACAACTTGATGTTTAGATATGTGTATATTGAGGTATAATTGACAAATGAAATGTATATAAATTGTATATGTTTAAGATATACAACTTGTTTGGGTATATGTGTATGTACATATACATATACAAAATATATGTATTATAAAATAAACACCACAATTGAGGTCATTAATATACCCATCACTTTCGGTATTACCATTTTATTTCTGTGATGCGAACACTTCAGGTCTACTGTCAACATAAAGAGTGTTCAGACCTGTTAAGAATTTTTGTGAGTTTATTTGAGCCAAAAGTGATGAGAGTTGCTGGTAAGAAAGATCTCAGATGCTCTGGAAAGAGACAGTTTTGCAGTTTCTTTTCTGCATTTGAAATTAAGGAGGGAAGGTAAACACATTACATGAAGTTGGGAGAAAGCAAGCTTTCTGGGGACTGGATTACAGGATAGTTAACAAGTATGTGCTCCTTGAGGGAGCTCACACCTGTTTCCTAGGTGTGTTAATCCAGGTGCACGGGAACAACGGCCAGGGCTTGATCAGGGCAAAGACTAATTTTTACTAAAAAGTTGTGTGTCTGGGGCGTGACTACCCACCAGTGGTCAGAAATTTACGATCAGATCACCCAGTGAGGTTAGTTTCATAGAACCTCACTTTTTTTTTGGTTACACTATGTTCTTAGCAAATTTCAAATATACAAATCAAATCAGTATTATCGATTATAATTACCACACTCTGATTAGATCTCCAGACGTCTCCCCATTCCCGCCCTGCCCCCCAGCCCTTGGCAACCACCACTCTACTCTGCTTCTGCGAGTTGGACTTTTTTAGCTTCCACATATAAATGAGATCATGCTGTGTCTGTCTTGCTGTGTCTGGTTTATTTCACTTAGCATAATGTTCTCCAGTTCCATCCTTGTTGTTACAAATGGCAGGGTTTCCTTCTATTTTAAAGCTGAATTTTATATATATATATATATATATATATATATATATATATATATCACATTTTTTACCCATTTACAGATATTTAGGTTTTTCCATATCTTGGCTATTGTGAGGAATGCTGCAATGAATAAGAGAGTAGCAATACCACTTCAAAATACTAATTTCACTTCCTTTGGATATACACGCAAAGAGTGGGATTGCGAGGTTGTATAGTAGTGCTATTTTTAATTTTTTGAAGAACCTCCATACTGTTTTCCATAGCAATCTTCCCACTAACAGTGTGTAAGGATTTTCCGTTCCCGACACCCTCAGCTACGCTTGTCAGTAACTACTTACTGAGCACCGACCCACTCATGGGTCCTGTGCCACGCCATGGGGCTGCCGTGCTGGCAGCGGCAGGCTTGACCTCTGACCCCACGACTCTCAGTCCCAGGCCTGCTCTCCCAAGTGCAGCTGCCCTCACCCCTGACCTTGCAAAGGATACACCATCTTCCTGCCTTTCATCTCGTCATTGGCTGTCTTGCTATCCCTAAGAGCTCAGACTATTCTGCACATTTTCCTGTTCCCTTCTCCAGACCACTTACAAAAAATAACATTGAGACTAGTCATAACACTAGCGCTTGGGAGTCCCCAAGTTCCCACTGTCCACACAGAAACGTGCCTTTTCTGTCTCTGACTCAGCTCTCTCTCCATGGCCACACCACCCGAAGTCCCGTGGAGGCCCGTTACTTTTCAATGCCTTCTTCACATGGAACCTTGTCCAAGGCTTTTGGAAAATCTGAATAGCTCAGAGGCAAGTGCTGAACAATGAATCAGGAGACCTGGGTTCTAGCCCTGAATGTCCCTGGTTTGTCACTGAATTTTTGGTGAGGTGCAGAACACCCCCATCTCGGTTGCTTGGGCGGTTGAAATGTGAATGTCGATGCTGGCGGTCAATGTCATACGCACTTTACAACTGTCAGATGAACCGGTGTTATTTAGGAGCGCTTCGAGAGGCGTAAAACACAATAGGAGGGAGCATGGTTTGGAAAATTTACACCAGCCCCTTCTGCATTCCCAGGCCTGAGTCTCTCCCCGAAGTACTCAGTAGACACGTGCCATTGACAGAGTTCCTCTGGCACGCCCAGGGTGGTTTGCTTCACACCAACCACTTCCAGCCCTTGAAGGGCTTCAGGTTTATCGAAACAAGAGTGCAGTATGTAAATGCACAGGAGCATGGGCCCTGGGATCAGTCAGACCTTGGAGTGGGTCAAAGCCAGGCCATGTACTAGCTGCATGACCGTGAACAAGTTATTAACCCTCTCTGTGCCTCTTCTGTAAATGGGATAATATTAATGCTTACCTCACGGAGCTATGAGATTTATTATTTTTATTTTTTATTAAGGTATAGTTGGTATACAATATTATCCTAGATTGAGGTGTACAGTATAGCGATTCAACATTTATATACCTTACGATGTGGTCATCACACTAAGTCTCGTAACCATCTGTCACCGTGCAAAGTTATCACACTATCATCATTATGATGATATTTAAATGCGAAGGTAAATGCAGGTAGAATGTCAAGCGTCATACCTGACACATAGTACAACTGAGTCATTAACCACTCTTGCTGCTGGTGTTACTGCAACAGCCCAAGACCTGGCAGCTAGTCCATCCTACCTAAATTTTATGATTCTCCATTGTTCAGCAATTCTCATCACAAATACCTTTTATCCATGTTTTGTGTGAGATTCTTTCTGCAGATGGATGAATGAATGCTTTGCTCTCTGTTTTCTGAAACAAGTTGTAGGTTGGGTTGGGGAGAGGAAGAACTACCTGTCTCTCCAGTAACTGATCTCCTACCCAGAGAACGGAAGGGGAGCCATAACTCTATCTTGCCTCCCTGGGGAAGGCCAAGCCTATGAGAATGTGCCCTGTGGGTGCTTCCTGGTCCATCCCTCTGTCCCTGCTTTCCCTCTGATGTCCACCCACACTCAGCACAACACCTCACCCTAAAGAGCAAGGGAGTTGGAACCAAAGGACAAAGATCACTCAAGCACTGAATCCAATTTCCCTTGGGGAGCCTGGTCCTGCCAGCAGCCTGAGGGCACTGGAGACCAGCCAGGGTGCTTAGTATCACTCTTGTCACTCTCCCATTGCTGCTCCAGAGGTGGCTCACAGCTGGAGGTGAAGCCCGGCTGGGCTGGGGGCCAAGGCCATCACCACGCAGTCAGACTTGGGTGATAATCCCAATTGGCTTTGCATGAAGTCCCGTTTCATTCAGATTAAGTCAGGGCCAGGCCAGGTCGATGTCTGGTGGCTTGGGGGTGGGCACAGGCAACAGGAGGGTTATTGGAATTTGAGGCATTTTGATTTTCAGAGCTGAACAGATCTCTCTTCAATTCCTTTACTAGTTTTTGTTGCTCTTGTTGCTTAATGAACTTAATGGGAAATTAGCAAAGAGGAGTTTTAACTTCATCAATATATTCTTCCCTTTTAAAAATCAATATTTGTCAAGCTTAAGTATTTGAACATCACTATCAGGAATGACTGGTGAAAGCCTCTGGGATTGTATAGACCAGAGACAGATGGTGACCTTGGCTCCCTGTGGTGAGTCATACCCCCAGGAAGCAACTGTGAAACCCGTCAAGGAACAGGTCTCTCACGTCAGGGCTCTCTCCCCAGGTTCTATAGCTCAGGCCAGCTGTTTAATGTACCTGGGTCTCATTTTTTTTCATCTACTGTCTCTATATCAGTTAGGACTTTGGATGTTAACTTAACAATCAGGGAATCTCTTGAGTAACAAGAAAGTCCCAACATAGGAAAGGCTTTGGGGTTATTTTGATTCAGTGGCTCAGGGACATCACCAAAAAGTAATTTTTTTTTCTAACTCTGCTCTTGACCTTTTCTGATTCCAGCTCCCCTCATTGGCACAAAGGGGCTGCCAACCGTTCTTTGAGCTCCCTGTCTTTGACCCTATTGAGGGTGAGGAGAGATCCTCTCCTCTCCCGTCATGAACCACAGACTCTGCTTTGCTCTGATGGTGCATGTTGGTTGACTTGGGCCTCTTTCTTTCAATCGCTGTGGTGAGAGAGTGAGATTACACTGACTTGCTTAGGCCCATCAGGGACCACCCAGGAAGCAGGCAGTTGTTCCAATCCCACCCATGAGGTGAGAGGGGATGGAATGGATGCTGGAGGGTCTTGCAAGGCATGACAGATGGACACCAAAGTGTTAAGACTGAGAGGTATGTAATGAAGAAGTATCTGCAAAACCACCTTCCTGATGTGTAGGAAGAGCTTAAAAATGATGCTTAAAGGTTAAAAAAAAACAGATCCTAGGATAAACCTAAAATCACACACACAAATCACAAAGTACCCTGGTGAGGTAAGTATCTAGAGTTCAGGAATTCAGCGGAGACGAGAGGCAGCCGACTTTCACGTGAAGCGATGTGGTTGGTCAGTTGTCATCACTGTGGTGCCCCCGCGGGTGATTTGGTTCCTCTGAACAACTCTTCTGTTCTCCTTGATCTTGTGAGAAGTTAAAAATTAAACATTAAAAATTAAAAATAAGAGTCCATAGTGGGAATATTTGGAATAGTATTTTTCTTTAGGTTTGTTATTAAAATCTCTAGAATTACAATGTGGGTATTTTACAGTCTTATACAAATGGTATCTAATCAAGTCTGGCAATCCCCTCGCTCCTGCCTCTCCCCACCTCCCTCCAGTGTCCCCCCACCCACATTGTTGGGAACATTCGGTCCTGATGTATGTGAGTGGCATTATTAGCACTGGGGAGGGATCATGTCAGATCTGTCAGCTCAGACTTGTGATTATTCTGATTCTAGAGTGTGCCCAGCTTTTTTAGATTTGTCCTTAGTCATGGCGGGTATGGGCAAAATTCTTTCCTGGTTGTCTGCGTGTTGCCTAAGCAGTTCTAAGAAGGACTGGTGGACGGTGCAGGGACAATCTATCGGCTAAGTGCTTTTGTTCTCAGAAGGTTGAGGATGACTCATGCCCAAAGCACATTTTCCTGGAATGCCGACGTCCCCTTCTCTGGGGACACAAACAGAACATGTAAGAAGTTTCAGGACTCTCCAACTACTCTAAAATCTGAGGCATGAGCCATTGGTTTCAACGACCAGCATGAGCCCACTGGTGTAAAACTTCCAGGAAGCAGGGAGCCAGATAAGGGGTGCCTGGGTCCCTCCAAGGTGCAGCAGAGTTAGCTGGGTACCGATTTCAAAAAAATCAGTTATACCTACATGTTTTATGGTCATAAATATGGCAAATACTGATGACTTTCGGTTACAGAATGACACTGATCAGAGGCAGATTCAGTTAGTCCACTGTTCCCCAATCCCAGATCCATTCCACACCACCAGCACCATCTTCCCCTCCAAAGCTTACCTGAGGTGCCAGGAAGCAGAGAAAATAATATCAGTTCTTGGCAAAGCCTGGTTTTCATTGTCCCCTCCCCCACCCACCCACTTTTGCCATTCCCTGCATAAGGCCATGGTGTCCTGGGCCCTCCTGCTGTTCGGGGCCTGGCCACTGGGCACTGTGGAGACAGCTCACTGCCTCTGCGCTGGCTACTGGGAGGGTGTCTGGGCTGCAGCTCGACTGTGAGCAGGGCAGGATCTGAACTCACCTCGGTTCTCCTCTCCCTCTTCTCCTCAGATCCGGGTGGACGGGCCCAAGGGCAATGCCCTGCAGTACGAGACCATGCAGGTGGTGGACCCTGGCCCTGTGCTCCGGGACATGGCCTTCTCCAAGGACCATGAGCAACTTTACATCATGTCGGAAAGGCAGGTAAGGCTGCATGAGCTCTGTTAGACATTTGTCTTGCAACTAAGTACTAGCCTGCGGCTCAGTCGAAACCTATGGGAGGCCAGCTGCAGAGAGGGGACTTGATTTATGGCTCAGCGTGTATTCTTCCGGTTTTGCTGCCTGGGGACTGAGGCTGAGCTCCCCAATACAGGAAATGAAACATTTTAAATATGAAAATATCTATAACTCTAGAACAAATCCACTAACTTCACAAATGATGGTGTGTATAGGTTCTGAGTCAACATTTACTCTCTTCTGAAGACACGTGGTGCAGATGCCCAAGCATTTTTGTCTGTATTTCCCCAACAATGTCTAATCTCCTACCAAGGTCATCTTTCTAAACCCTGGAAGTCTATGGTAGGTGAGGACTTGTTTCCTAAAAGTCCTAGTTGAGGGGACATCATGGAAGAGCCAGATGGAAGGAGGTTCAAAGAATAAGGGCATGCGTCCTAAGCCTTTGGCTGTACTTATAACTGTCACATGGGACCTCCAGCAAGTTCCATAGGGCCAAGCCAGGCAGAACAGATATGGGGCAGGGACTGCTGCTAGCTGGTGCTGAGTTAGAAAGGGCAAAATTGGGCTTGCTTCTGGAACTCAGCTGAGAAGTATGTTCTTCCGGGGTTCTTGAACTCACATCAGAACTCTGTATCTACAGCAGGCCAAGGAATAGGTTTTACCTTGGAAATTCCATGTATTGAAGAGTGTTTCTTGGAGAGTCCTTATTCACTGCCCCACAAGACACACCCACCCCAAGTGTGGATTAGCACTGCCATACCTCGGCCCCTGTCATCTCCACAGAGGATGGATCATTCCCAGGAGCCGTCCCTCCAGCCCATGAATATGTATGTAGCAAAGGCAGCGGCCATGAAGGGCAGATCCCCCCTCTTATTCATCTTCATTAGTGAGGCCTTCACTCCCCAGAGGACCTTGCTGACAGAGTCTGGATTGTTCCTCCTGTCCCCTCTGTGCATAGAGAGGGAGATAAATACCACATTATGCCACCCACAGGGCTTGTGCATTATGCCTTGGCAGCCCACAGCAGCTCCACCCTCCCCAAGAGCTCGATGACATCGTCTCTTGGTGTGGGACTCCCCGTGCAGCCACACTGGGACCCATTGTGGTGCCCTGGTGAGGCTGCCCTGCCTGGGAAATGGCCTGACATAGGGCCGAGAGGGAAGGCTTTTACCCCAGGAGTCAGGACTGGGTATGAGGCTGCTTCTTTGCTTTTGTTTCTTGTTCTTTCAAGGGGCCCACATGCCCCACTCCTTGCCTACCTCCAAGGCCCTACACACTGAGGGTTAGCAGCTTTCCTTGATGGAATGAATGCTTTGGAGAAGACCTAAGATCTCTATAAGGCATTGAATGTTTCAGGATTTCTTGCCTGATCTGAAAGCCAGGATTTCTGGACCCAGGACTTAAAATATGGAAGAACTTCCAAAAATGACAAATATAAGCTATGTGGAGCCCCTTCTGATAACTGGGTTGGGATTCTGATCTCCTTGTCCTCAGCCAGGCTACTTCCCTGAGAGTGCAGTCAGCGGTTAGAACCCGTTCAGGCTGGTAATGAGGCATGCTGGGAGCTCTCGGTCATTGGAAAGGAAAGGAAGACAGGAATGGATAGGACTAGGCCATTCATCCCATCTGGGGCTGCTCTTCAGAGACAGAGGGTTGCCTGCCACCCAAATCACTAACCCAAGGCCCTCAACTCTCGGGCCAACAACACTGGTATCCAGTGGGTTTGCAGAGCCACTGTGGGGAGTGGTGGTCTAGCACAGTGGTTAAATGTACAGGTCTTGGTTGCAGAACTGAGAATGCACCTTGGCTCCGCCATTTTCTAAGCATGTTCTCAAGTGAGTTCCTTAAACTCTTAAAGACTCAACATTCTCAATTATCACTGGAAGTAATAATAACATCCTATAGTGTTGTCCCAGTGACCAAATGATGTAATGCATGTCATAAGCAGAAAGCAAGCCTGGCACAGAGGAAGGGCTTGGTAAGTGCAGGCTCTCGTTCTTACACTGTTGCAACAGGAGTGTCTGAACATTGGCCGTATTTGGCGTCAGGCAGGTGGTGACATCAAGATTCTGGGTGATCTGTCTAATAAGCAGAAAGTGCAGGAATCTAAGTCAAGGCCAAGGTGGGCAGAGAGCAGAAATCTGGTCCCAGGGAGAGCAAATCAAGAACCCACAGCCTGCTTTACTACACCAAGCAGAGCTCAAGGCAACAGCACCTTGGTGAATATACCAGAGATATGCCAGGGAGCCCGGGACTCAGGACTGATTCCAGCCGCCGTCACTGGTGGGCTGGTGTCAGCTGCAATGGGTCAGACACGAGCAGGGCTGACTCTGCCGACTAACAGTGTATGCTCAGCAGTGACGTCTGCCCTGCCCGGGAGGCACTGCCCTCTCTCATCTGGCTAAGTTTTCCCTGTCGTTCAGAACTTAGCTCCACTGCCACGGTCTCCGGTGGGTGACTCCTGACCTGTGATCGGACACTGTTGAGTTGGCTCTTCCTAGCCCAGGCTGAGAGGATGACGTCCTTGTCTTCCTCTCTTGGCAGACTGCACAGGGCAGCTTGAGGGCAGCCCTGTGTTTTCTTTGTCTGCCTCAACCTTATCTGATAGGCCCTTGATGAATGTTTGATGACTGAATAAATGAATGAATGAATCCCCGGTGTATTTACTGAACCATAACTGGGAAAGAGAGGGACTGACAGAAATTATTTATTGCTTATATTAATTTCCAAGTTTGAACTTAGATCATTAAAAAACTACACTTCAGCCCTGGCTGGCGTAGCTCAGTGGATTGAGCACGGGCTGCAAACCAGAGCATCACAGGTTCAATTCCTAGTCAGAGCACATGCCTGGGTTGCAGGCCATGGCCCCCAGCAATCGCACATTGACATTTCTCTTTCTCTCTCTTTCTCCCTCCCTTCCCTCTCTAAAAATAAAAATAAATAAAATCTTTAAAAAAAGCTACACTTCATATAAAAAACATCTTCCAAACTTCGGGCATCTGTTTATTACTACCATGACTTTTGTCCTGTGCTGAACTATTTTTTTTTTGCTTTGTACTTTTATTTAAATAAACTTACTGTTCACACTTAAATAACCTTCATGAACCAACTCCTGAGCAATAATATTATAGATGTGCTGTGCCAGTCACATAGTATAATACACATAATTGTGATCATGTAATTTATAATAAGAAATATACTTGGCCGTCATCTCCATTGCTGGCACAGAGCTGCCAAAACCCTTGGAATTCCTTGAATGACAGGAACAATGGGAGCATCTTTTGTTATAATATTTGGTGTCTCGTCTGCAGTTCCTGAAATCTCTTTGGAGCCATGAAGGTGAAATGGGTGTCTTGTTATTTCTAACAAGCCTCTTTCAACCGCAAGTGAGTTTATGTGAATGGGAGATTTTTGGAAAGGCCCTAAAGATGGAGGGCCGGTTGCTACGGGAACCAGTCGTGTGATTCCAGGGTTGGAAGGGGCAAGGACTGTGCAGCTAACGGAGACAGAGAAGGAGTGTGGTGTGTGTGAGTGTGTGTCTCAGTCCCCGTCTGTGTGTCTCCGTCAGCCCTTTCTCACTGTGCACGTGTCTGCGTGTTTGCATATGGTGAATATTTGCTACGACTCCAGTATTCCCAAGGGGCCATCTATACGCGCTGAAACGCGGTGACAAAAACCTGCCAGACCAATGGGAGGGAAGGGAAAGGAAAAGTCAGCGAGGCAGATAAGTGAGGAGCTGAGGTGGCCACACCGGGGTTGTCCTCAGGTGCCCTGGAGTGACAAACCCCTACTGGGACAGAAGCTGTCCCCCACACAAGGCAACCCTCTTCTTGGACAGGCCCCAGAGCAAGTAGCAGATTTCCAGTAAATTTCAGCCTCCTTGCCATCCCACACAGCAGCTCTCAGCGCTGGCTCTCCTGCCTGAGAGCTGGGGGCCTCAAACACGTTTCTGCTTTTGATACACACTTTCAGCTGGGTCTGGTCCAAAGCCGACTTTCATGTGCTGACTCTGGTTGACAGTAGTCTGCCGTCTGCTCCCAGGTGCTTGGGGACACTCACAGCCTGTCCCTCATGAGGTGGTGCCACTGAAGTCCTAGCTGTGATCCAGGACACAGATGCCTGCAGGGGCTGAGGGGGTGGGTCTGGAGGCGGGGCTACCTGCTGGGCAGGAGGCAGGGCCAGGCAGGCAGTTCTGCCGGGCTCCTTCTGATGCAGGCGTTCCAGGGCTCCGGGGACCCATGACTCACTGGGTTCTTGGCTTCACACAGGAAAGAATCCAAATGCAATCCAGCACAGAGTTAAAGCGAAAGAGTTTATTGGTGAAGGAGCGGGACAGAGAGAAGGCTACTCCACAGGCAGAGCAGCCCCCCTCCACCCCCAGTGGGGTTTGTTTCTTTAATTGAGGCTCATTTAATTGAAAGGTAGGGCATTCAGCAAAGGGGAGGAATATTCGGGATTTTCCTGGGGAGAGGGGTGGCGACTCCTGAGAAGAGCACCATGGGCCACGTCATGTGCACACATGGGCTTTCTGTTTCCAGGCACCGGCTGTGTCGGTTAGTATGCCAGTGGGTCACACGGAGTGTACAATGAGGCCAGGTGTTACGGCAAGGTGAAATTAGTCACCATGTTGGATCGAGCTGGTCTCCTGTGGATTCTGAACCGGAAATCCATTGGGAGTTGGCCTTAATATCTTCTTGATAGTCCTTGTGGCCCATATTGATTACAGCCGTTTTGCCACATACCCTATTTCACTTACAGCCTGACCCAGTAGTGAAGTAGGAGGGCCATCTTGCTTTCTAATGTATTATCCAGGCCCAATTCATTCATTCACTCAAATACTCACTAAGCGCCTGCTGTGTGCCAAGAGCTAGCTAAGGCATCGGGGAAACAACAGTGAAGAAACAGATAAATATCCCTGACCTCACGAGCTTGCAATTAGCAAGAGGATGCAGTAAAGAAGCAGTCAGCACACAGAGACCCTGTGGTCAGCTGGCAGGTGATGGTGCTGTGGAACAAGAAAGCGGCGTAGGGGTCAGTGGATCCTGGGGGGGCTGCAGTTTTCAATGGAGTGGGCACTGAAGGCTTCCCGAGAAGCTACAGTGCAGGGTGGGCTATTGGGGCCACCTGTCCCTTCCCTGTTCTTTGTGTTTCTTTTCAGACTCTGCTGGGGGTTGTAAAATTGAGAAGAAGTTGAACCCTGTGTGGTGAGAGGGAATTGGTGAGAGGATGCTTTTGAGGTTGCGAATTTTCCCATGTTGAGAGTTTCGGAGGGAAGTCCAGTTCAAGGCAAAGGTGGGCCCGTGGCCCAGCCCATGCTCACGCCATCTGGGGTTTGGACGCCTAACTGGGTGGTGTCTCTGCTGGGCCCTGCCTGTGATGAGGGGGACATCACTGCTTCTGTGTGCCTCGGTGTCCCTCCTATCCCCAGCCTGCCCCTCTGGTTTGTTCTGAGGATTCTGAGGGTCTGGTGGACAGCCCGAGGCTCTCAGAGGATGGCCGACGTTGCTCTCGCAGGAAGTGCAGTTGTGGGGACCGTTTCTGCAGTCAGAGATGAGTGATGGGCTCCAGGAAGAATGACCCTGGTTCTGTCAGCACGGGGTCCCTGGCTGGGCTTTCTTTGAGGTATGTTTGTGGTGACACGGCCATCTCTCCATCATTCTGCCGGTCCCTGGAGGGGACTGAGCGCTGAATTCCAGTTTGTGTTTGGATGGCTGACACTGTGACAAGCCCAGGTGGACGTTTGCCTCTGGCACCCAGGCCAGGTGGTTTCTGGTAGCTCCTGGGAGACGGGACTTGGAGCGCAGGCCTGGGAGAGAACGGCAGGGAACAGGCCACCTCAGGCGCTCACCGCAGGAGGATGTGTTGTGGTGTTTCACCCAGTACAGTCGGGCGGATGCTGCCCCACTCGTCTGGAGCTGATCCCAGAGGTTCTAGTGTGTTGGGAATATGATGTTCCCACCTCTCACTTCCCTCTCAGAAGACTGCAACTCCCCTCTACCCCCTCAGAACTGGAGGGAGCCCGGCAGAGCAAGTGGTTTCCTGCTGCCCTTTCCTAGCCTGGATTTTCCTCTGCAGCAGGAAATCCATAGAATCCATAGACTGCAGCCTGGAGGGCTTTTCAGGTCCAAGTTTCCCCTGCGGCCTTTCCTCCCCATGACTGATGTGCAGACCGAAGCCCAGAGAAGTCAATGGCTTGCCTGAAGTCACACAGCAGGCCAGAAGAGAAGCTGAGTTAGATCCAGCTCAGCACCTGTTGTAATGTTTTCTCCAGCCCTTCTTACAAGGGGGAACTTGGAGCTCCTTGTGGGGCAAACAATGCCCTTTATCTCCTAGTCTTCCCAGCAGGAGATTTATGGACCCCATTCCTCAGCCTCCAAAAGGAGCCTTAGAAAACTGAAGGACTGGCTGGGGGTGGGGCCGGCTAAAGGGGGCGTTAGGGGTGAAAGTAAGAACTCAGAACCGCCCCCATTGCTCTGTGGAGGCTCCTGGATTTATTCTTCGTTAATTCCAGCCTGGTGTGAGTTGGGACAAGAGCCCCTTTACAACATCTATTCTAGAGCTCCTTGGGGTACACAGGGCCCCAGACATGGCCAGTCCACCCCATAGAGAGGTTAAGCAGAGAAGCACCCCGCACCTCACCATCCTGCTCCAACAGACACGCTTTCAGGGATCACTTGTGTGGGCGTCAGTGTCGCTCACGTCTGAGCGGGATTGAGTTTAGTGACCTTCCACAGAGGAAGAGACGACAGTGGCCTGGCATTTCTCAGACAGTCGTGGGGATGACAGCAATCACCCGTGTGTACAGGACAGGGACCACAGGGGTCGTGCGCAGGCCATGAACTTGGGTTTCACCCTGGCCCTCTCGGGGCTCACCAGCTCTGCCACCCAAAGTAAGTCACTCAGCCACCTTGTTTGTGCTTCCGTTTCTTCATTCACAAAATACATGTGATGATGTTCACCTTTCAGGACTCTTAGGAGTAACATCATTATGGGTAAGGTGCCCAGCACCTAGTGGGCCCTTACCAAGTTGAAGGTCATCATCATCATCATCATTATTACTAATACTCTTAGGAAACACGTTGTAGGTGGGGCTGGGGAGGCCTGAATACACCACTATTTGGGGGCTAAAGGTCATTTCAGCTCGGTGCTAGTGCCCCCAGATTCCCTGGCACCCCCATTCATTCCAAAACCCCTTGGAAAGTATGAAGGCTGTGTGCTCCCTTCACGCACGCCCATTTACACCACCCTCAAGGGGAGTGGACGGGCTGGAGCCTGGGGCCTCCCTCTCCAGTCAGAGCCATGTGGCCTCTGCGGGGCTCCATGGATTTTTCTTTGTGACTCCACTTCTGCTCTAGGGGATGAATTTTGGTCCATTTGTGCCCAGCCCCACCGACTCGAGGATGCCACAGACACCAACTGGGCAGCTGACATAGCTTCTGGCTCCTCAGGTGTCAGAACAGAAGAGAGTGGCTTGTGCCCCTCCCACCCTCCCAGAACAGGAGAAGAGCAACTATACAAAGGTGGGGCAGGGTGGGCGAGGGAGGGCGTGGAGCAGTGGGGGAGAGGCAGGAAATCTAAGGGGCAGGTGGTTAGGGAGGAGCCTGGTAGCTCTCTCACCCTGAACTCCATTAAGCATCTGTCTCCGGCAATTGCCTGACCGTCAGATCATCTCCCCTCTCAGGGCACGAGCCATTTTTAAGACAACCATCTGCAAAATTCCACTTAACGGCAGGTGAGGAGACTCCACCACATGGGCAAGCGGGGCAGGGGCTGTGTCTCTGCCCCTCTCGGTCTATCCCCCGCCATGTGCTTGTTCGGTGTCCACTGTGTGCCTGCACACACAGAGCAAGGCACCGTGCAGAGCAGAGAAGCGCGGATGGAAGGCCTGTTCTGGAAGCTCTATAGGGGTGAAGTGGGAGCACACTCCAGCTTGCAGGGCACTGATGAGAAAGTAGTTCACTGTGGAGGTTACCCTGGAACCCCACTTCCTGGTGGGGTTAGGGTTCAGGGGGGAAAATTATGTCAGCTTGAAAGAAAGAGGCTCCTGGGATGTTTCCTAAGACAGTGCTCCATTCTGTGACCACCTCCTGGCCCCCCACCTCCTCTTATGTGGGTGGGTGTGGACACGGGAAGCTAGCCCACACATCCCAGCTCTCAAGCCTGGAGGTGGGGGACAGCATCTGAGTAGAAGTGGCTAAGTTCCTGAGGACTCATGGACTTGTGCCTAAGTTCTGCAGAAAGAGAGGCTGGGAACGTCCAATACTAGAGTGAACTGTGAACTCAGTTTGACTACCAATGGGGTGTGTTCAGAAGCAAATAGATGCGTGTGAATTTATGCCATTGCAGAAGATGACTAGTTGGCATTAGTGATGTCGCATGACTTGACCAAAGGCAATATAGGTATAAAAGCAGAAATTCCAAATGACAGAGCATATCTGATCTGAGTCTCTTCAGCACAGTAAAATACCATGCATAGACAACAGAGACGCAAATTTGAAACTGACCCAGAGATGACTCAATCATTTCAAAGGGATGCATGATGGTTCAGGGAAAACTATCTGGGGGAGAGGCAGGAAATCTAAGGGGCAGGTGGTTAGGGAGGAGCCACATTTATTTAGAGAAAGTTGTGCAAAACCACCGAGGAGCGGAGAAGTGGGTTGGAAATAGGTATATCCTCAAAAAGGACTCAGGGCTGGTGCAGAAAGCCATACAGTTCCACTTGCTGGGTGGCCTGGAGGCACTTGGCAGCCACCAGCCCTGTTTTCTGGTCCTGGGTCTGCCGCCTTCTCTCTGTGTGACCTCGGCAAGATATTCAACCTTTGAGCACTTCCGTTTTCTCAGCAGTAATGCGGGGATGTGCGGTTGCCTGAGTGGTTACAATGAGTAAATTAGAAAACATATAAAATTCTTAATGCAGTGCCTGGTGCGGAACGAGGGCTCAATAACTCTCAGCTTTCATCTTTGTTATTTTCAATCTGCTGGACTATTAGAAGGGTGCCTATATTTCATTGAAAAAAATACCTATAATATTTTTATTTCCATCATTGACAAGCTCACTCCTATTTCCTCTAGGACATATCAGACCCCTGGTTTGTGGGTGCTTAGAGTGACAGGGAGCAGACCAGGTGGCCTCCGATGGCCACCCTTCCCTGTCAGCCTGAATCCAAGGGTGCTGAGGGCCCGTTGGCTGTTCCAGTGGACTGTTTGTGTCAGCTTGCTTCCCTGAGACACTGCCTGTGGGGTCACCACTAACACCTGAGGTTACCTTCATGGTAAGAGAAGAGGCCCCTGATGCCCTGAAGCTACCTTTAACCCACAAGACTTTGTGAAACATGCTCACTCTCATTGAGATGAGGGCATCCCCCCCCAGCTGGTGTGGCTCAGTGGGTTGAGCGATGGCCTATGGACTACAAGGTCACTGGTTCAATTCCCGGGCAGGGCACATGCCTGGGTTGCGGGCCAGGACCCCCTTTGGAGGCATGCGAGAGTCATGTTTCTCTCCCTCTCTTTATCTCTGCATTCCCCTCTTTCTAAAAATAAATAAAATCTTATTTAAAAAAGAGTGAGGGCATGTCCAGATGCAAGCACTACACACAGAAAGTTTGACCTGGAAACGAGGCCCCCACCTGTCCCTTGCCTGGCTGTTGCTGTAAGCTTCAGTTAGTTCAGGATGCTAAGTGGTGCTGAGAATGATCAGATGGTAAGAAAGTATGAGAATTTATCTTTTTCTGTTTAAAACAAAAAATCAGGCTTTACGTATATTTACTATACAGTCGATACTAGATACTGCTCCCCTGCCTTCGCCCACACGTCAGCCATTCATGTGTTGGGCCGGGATGGGGGCCATGGTATGGCCGCCACACTGACCCCAGCCTGCTCACTGGCTGGTCCAGTTTCAGTGCATTACAGCTAACTGCAATTTAGGTGTGACAGATAACTATCAATATTGTGAGAACCATCCTTTAACCAGACTCTTTACACTACTTGCCACCAGATGAGAGTGGCCACGGACACTTTTTTGTGCAGCACAGAGGTTTGCTGGTTGTGAAAGCATAATTAGACATCTTTATTTGAAAAGAACCAAAGTGTTCCACATTTGCTGACCTTTTCAGTTCTAACAAGCAGCTGTCAGAAGTATGCCGCTTTGCTGATAACTTGGAACAATTACCCCTTCCCCAGCCCCTCAATAAAAAGGCAGTGTGTGAGCAATGAGTTATAAAGTTACTACTTTTAGAAAATAATTATGGCACGGAGAGACCATTTTAGACAGGGAAAAAAAGGATGTCGGGAAATATTTTCATCTTTATGTAATTCTGTTGTTGACATGACCAAGTGTGACACTTTAATAATTCCTATCTAAAACCTTTAAAAACTTGGAAACAGAATTTTCTACTTGCCTAAAAGTCTTTCAAATGAAGAATTTCAGGGAGTCTCAATGCGTTTGTTAAAAAATGTTAAAATAGAGCACCGACCGATGAGGGAAAGAACAGCTGACGGACATCAGAGAAGATGGAAATCTACTGGCGGAATCTCAGCAGTCTTTGCATAATTGGTGCGTGAGCCCAAAAGGGGCCCGTGACGTACTCGGCACGGCCAACAGCGCGTTTCTTGCATCTCTGTGTCTGCGAGCTTCTTTCCCTGTTATCACAGCCTTTAACCCGGAGTATTGAGATAAATTGAACCTTAGACCTCGGATCTCCATATCGCTAAGTGCTCAATGGAGATTTTAAAACACGATGAAGTCTATCCGAACCCATCAGTCTCACCATTATGAGTAATTTTCTTGGTGGGAGCAAAATGTTTTGTATTATTCACTCATCAAATAAAATAATGCAATTTTTATCTTTATCTCACTTTCTGAATTCCTAATTTTGTGTATGTCTGGTAATGCAAGAATGTTAATTGGTAGAACACACATATTCTTTATAAGCACCCATAGGTGTTTTGTAGTTTTGTGTTCAAAAACGGTTATCACAGAGTGTGCAGGCAAAACTCTTTGGAGACCCCCCCAGCTGATAGAGTGTGTTGATTCACAGCTGCTTCATATATTAATCTCATTTCAATCTGTGAATTTCACTTTCCTGTTACCTTCTAAAACTATCTCCTTTGTACCCAAAAGTGTGTTGTTTAGGTCCAGTTCAGCAGCCCACAGAGCCCGCTGTGTGCGTGCTCATGTGGGAGGAGCCAGTGTGGTCAATTTCTTTCTTTCTGGGTAATTTACCCAGTGCATTCTAGATCTTTCTGGGGCCCAGGTCCCTGGACAGCAGACAGAAAATTTTCTCTGAGAGCTACCATAGTAACTTGAGATGATGCTGACAGATAAGAAAATCTTCAGACAAGCAGACACATTCTGATGGCTTTGGCCATGAAAGCTGGCAGGGAACATTCTTGCCCAAATGTGGCCAGAACGACTGTGGAGCTTGAGCCCAGCGATGCAGACATAAATCTGTCAGTCCAGAGTGAGCCCTGTCTCGTGATGTCTCCCATTTCCCATTCTTTCCGTTTTTGTCTCGTTTCATTCCAGTTCTTCCCTTTGTCCTATTTTTGGCATTCCCCCGAACTCCCTCCTTATGTTTATCTCAATCTCTTTTCTCATTCTCCTCCACGTTCATATCCCATTTCCCCAGTTCTGGAGGAAGGGGGAGGAAGCTGGAATGGGGTCAGGCCAGTGTTTTCAAACTGTCGGTCATGACACATTAGTGGGTCGAGAAATCAATTTAGTGGGTCACAAAATCAATTTAAAGGGTCACCACCAGAATTTTTTTCTAATGGCATAAAATAAAATCGAATAGAACAGTGTCCATCAAGCATAGTGAGGATAAGTACTCTTGGTGGAACTATATATGAGCGCGTATGCGTGTGCCCTGGGATGGGGTGCAAACCATATCTCTGGCCATGAGTCGTGCTCAAACGAAAGTCACTGGTCTTGGAGATGATGTTTTGCATGCACTGGCAATAAGATGACTTCAGCTTTGGGCATCCAGCTCATATTTCAAACATTGCTAATGATATTATGTGACTCTCCACTTATTTTTATCCAAGTGGCTCCTCAATTTCGATAATTAGGCTTCAACAAGTCACTGGTTGACAGTGTAGTGTGACAGCTGTGGGGTAGCGGGTGGGTTCGGACACAGAGTAAGGCTCAATGGGATCAAGCCCTCGATTTGTGAGAGCTTGACTTCTGATTCCCCATTTTATCCTTATGGACCAGATCAGTGCTTTCCAACCTACTGAGGCACGCATGGAAAACGAATGCACTTGTACAGCTCACTGGGGTGTGGGGGGTCTCTTCACAACCAGAGGGGACAAGATTCTGGGGACACTGTCCTCTGAAGGCATTCCTCAGCTTCCCCAAGGGCTGAAAGAATCAAAATGGTAGCACGCAAGTGGCCCATCCTTAGCATCACAGGGTACCACCACTCGCTGGAGCAGGAAGCACTGCCCAGATGACCACAGTACACAAATCGGCTTGGAACTCTTTGTTCCTGCAGCTTTGTGTGTGGGCCCCCATGCTTGGAATACACGAAGATGCACAAGACATCTAGGGGGTTCCTAGAGGTAGCAACCCCCTACTTAGCGGGTGTGCTCACCACCTGCAGTTTGCAAGAAATACCATGTGGCACAGGACCAGCTGAGCCATGATTAGCTTTCCTTTGCAGTGGCCTCTGCTCACCTGGAGCCTTGACACTTGAAGTTTCTTTTCTCCCTGTGGGAACTGAACGCAACCCCTGCATGGCCTTGCAATCTCGGCATTTTTTTTTTTATAGACACAAAGTGAAGGCAAGTCGAAATGAGAGGGAGAGACTCCAGTGGCTTTCCAAATGCCGAGCCCTGCTGCACGCACTGCGTGCACCGAGGAGAATGAAACTAATTACTACCTTCTTACAGAGCTGAGCATGGGTGGATACACCCTTGAAAGTGGCCAGCAGAAAGGCTTCTGGCAAACCAGTCTCTCTGCTGGAGCCTTTGCCACCCGAGGACCCCTGCCTTGGGCCATTAGCGAAGAGGCTGGTCATTATTAACTAGTTGGCATTGACTGATGACACCAAGCTTTTTTTGGCTGCACATGGGCAGTTGGCAGGCGCTGAGTTGACCCCTGGAATTTGGAATTTATTCTGCCATGAAAACAAAGAAATAAATTAGAGGAATGAGCGAAAGCCCCCACGGTTAGACACATTGGTTAAAGACAACTCAGCAGCCTCTGTGGGCCACTCCCCAAGGCCACACCCACCAGGAGAACCCTGTCTTGCTTAACACTCCAGATTCCTGGCACTGCCCATCTCCAGACCAGGAGAGAGATTTTATCTATCTATCTATCTATCTATCTATCTATCTATCTATCTATCTATCTATCTATTGCTGTCGGCAGCTCTGGAGCCTGGTACCATAGGAAAGACGGTGCCTGAACATCTTGCACACTGAGAAAGATTCAGGAACTTCATTCTATTTTTACATGAGATCAGCTCTATAAAATACGCTTGTATGATAGACTGTACGTTATGAGTCCCACAGGAATCCTTCTGCGTAGACAATAACTCTTCTAACAGTAATTTATTTTGTCAGGTCATATTTGATTTTTTTTTAAAGTGAGATGCCCTTGTTATCAAATGATATCCTTTCAACTCAGTGCAACAAGCACATATTGTTGACCTACTGGAAGGGTTGGCAAGCTGCAGCCCAAATCTGCTGGGCCACCTGTTTCAGTAAGCGAAGTTTTATTGGGACCTGGTCACGCCCATTCATTTACATCTCATCTATGGCTGCTTTACCACAATAGCAACAGGCCATATGGTCTCTGCAAACTCTAACATATGGACTCTCTGGCCTTTTCTAGACAACAGTGTCATTTTTTCTGACCTACTGTGTGTTGAAGGCCAAGTTTAGGGACCAAAGGGGCGGGTCCTTACTCTCAGGGAGGTTGCTGGTTCCTGGGTGAGAAGGCTCTGAAACATGTAAGGCGTAAACGGACCACAGTTTCTGGACTTTGGCTCAGCCACACGGTGTGCACACCCCTCACTCCATGGCCCCTGTGTCTGGCCTGCCCAGGATACCCTGAGACTCATCTCAGCAGGGAAGTCATGGGCATGCTTAAAGGAGTGCATTCCATGTTCAGCCATCCTCACCCAGACCTTCTGGAAAGTCTGTCTTTGCAGCCCCAGGGAATTGGTGTGACCATTTGTGTCATGCTCCATAAGCATTCAGTGCCTTTAAATGAATCCTCACACTGATTGGGGCAGATGGGAGAAACCTACGTGAAATGGCCTTATCTTTACCAATAAAAAAATCCTTTATGGAACTTGGACCAAACTCATGAGGTTCCACTCCCTACGTCTCACCTCAGGCCAGGACTTCGGCTTTGGCTTTAAAGAAGTTCCAAGGGTCTCCCAAAATTTAAACCATTTTGATAATCATCTTCTATGCTGACACTGTTTCTGGAGAATATCTGTACGTTGTTGGTCATATAGGGAAACAGGGCCAAGTAACTTATTCCTCTTCTGCTTTTCCTCTAAAGTCTCCTAAATCCCACCACCACACAGAAGGAAATTTTTTAAAAATCAAAATGAGAACAATAATTGTATGTGACAAGATTATTTATATGGCTGTTCTTCCCGAGATAAATCCATCCAGGAGCTCTGCACCTCCTCCAGATGCCAATTCATAAATCAGGAAATGCTATTACCCACTGGCCATAAAGAGAAAGGCCACCCCAACACTGAGGACTCATTTCAGAAGGGGCTGCCCCATTTCAGGGCAGAAATGAGTTCAGAAAATCCACCTGGCTGTCCAGAGGGAGGAGAAATGTCTTTTACTTGACAAATAATCAGTCTTGCCTTCCTCTCAATCCCTTTCCCCTTAGATATAGATATAGAATTACTGGCACAGATATATGCCATTCCACAGAAATAATAATAACAGGGCTAACCAGATTGAAACGAGGCAAAGGGCAAGAGTGGGCATGGTGAGAAGCCTGCCCATTTCCTGGTTTAAATGTAGTTCATGAATACACAGTTTCGAGACAATGCAGTGAGAATCCTCCTTTCTGGGCATCTGTCCCAGCAGCACCCAGCAAGGACAGGAAGAGAGCCCAGGAAAAGAGCAGGGAGGAGGGGGGTCATTGCAGAAGAGACTGGAAGGAGTAGGTGGAAGTGACTGGATTTGTTTGTGGTCCCTCCAGTGTATTCGAATACTTCATTTTTATCTCAGTGGCTGTGTATTGAAATGGGAAGGGATATAAAGTTTAAAAAAAAAAGAGAAGAAAGGAGGGGAGAGAAAGAGAAAGAAAGTGGCAGGAAAATCTACTGGGGGGTGTATGATTGTAGTCACTTGACAAGATACAGTGTAGACAAAGCACACAGTGCCCGCACATGTATGTGGCTTACATGTGAGAGGGGATGGGCATAGACAATAAACACGCCAGCAAATAAATAACCAAGATAATTTCTCCTAGTGACTAAGTGCTGCCATTGAAATAAAATTGAGTCATATGATAGAGAGAAACTGCAACTAGCGATGGGGTGAGGCTGGTTCAGACTAGGGGGCCCAGAGAGTCTTTCTGAGTAGGTGACATGTGAACGAGCCATGGAGTATCTGTGAGGAGACCATTCTAGATCGAGGAAACAGCAAGTGCAAAGGCCCTTGAAGCAGGCTACAGTCGGTATATTCAAGTAACAGAAAGATAGTCACCATAAAGAGGGAAGTCAGGAGCAAAGGGGAGCCCACGCTGATGAGTAGGAGACAACACTGGGAATCTCCCAGTGCTGGGGCAGCTCTTGCCCCAGGTCTTGGGGACTAATTTTCTGTACATTCATCCAGTGCAGTAACAGTCAGGGAGTCATGCAAAAACAAAAAAAGTAGAAGCCCCTTCCACTTTTTGTCTAGTGCCTGAACTGGTCTTTGCTTGAACAGACATTCCACTAGTACCTCATGTATGAGAGAGAGAAAGAGAGAGAGAGAAGTGCTCCATCAGAAAACAGCAATAATGAGAGCTAATAGTTACTTACTGTGTCATGTTGTCCTGGCAGAGTCTGTGGGTTGAGGGTTGTGTTTTGCTAGCTTTATTGGGGTATAATTAACATCCAGTCACCAATTTTAAGTGTAGAATTATATGGTAGTGATGAAATAGCTCTGCATCCTGATTGTAGTGGTGGTTACATGAATCTATACATGTGATAAAATGACATAGAACTATTAATACGCACTTCACAATAGTGTCAATTTCTTGGGTTTTTAAGTATATTTTATTGATTATGCTATTACAGTTGTCACATTTTTTTCTCCTCTTTATCCCCCTCTGCCCAGTACCCCCAATCCCTCCAGCATCCCCCCTCCTTAGTCATGTCCATGGGTCATACATAAAAGTTCTTTGGCTTCTCCATTTCCTATATTAACCTCCCCCTGTATATTTTGTGCCTACCAATTATGCTCCTCATTTCCCGTACCTTTTCTCCCATTCTCCCCCTCCTTCTCCCCATTAATAACCCCTCCCTGTGATGTCCATTTCTATTATTCTGTTCCTGTTCTAGTTGTTTGCTTAGTTCCTTTTTGTTTTTGTTTTTGTTTTAGGTTCAGTTGTTGAGAGTTGTGAGTTTGTCATTTTACTGTTCATATTTTTTATCTTCTTTTTCTTAGATAAGTCCCTTTAACATTTCATGTAATAAGGGCTTGGTGATGATGAACTCCTTTAACTTGACCTTATCTGGAATGTTTCTTGGTTTTGATGTTATAGTTTTGTAAGATGTAATCATTGGGGAAACTGGGTGAAGGGTGCATGGGACCCCTCTGTACTGTCTGCGCAGCTTCCCATGAATCTATAATTATTTCAAAATAAAATATTTTTAATTTAAAAAAACATAAAAATTTTAAAATGTAGAAGAAAAGAAAAAATGTTTAAAATTACATTACAATAACAATTCTTGCAGAGAAGATACACTATTGGACACAAAAGTCAGTGGGTAAAAGTGGGAGGAGAAACAGCATGTTTGCATGGTATCAAACTATTTCCTCCAAGATGCTTATGGACTACAAATGGAAAAATAGTAATGACAGTGGAGAAACCACCTTAGCCAAGGGATCAAGGTTGACATCATCAGTAACAAGATATGTCAATGCCATGCGCCCCTTGACAAAATGCACTGAGGACACGATATTGCTTCTGTGATAGTCTTGCCAAAAATGCAGAAACTTACTCTCATTATGCAAGAACCTCAGACAAACCCCAGATCAAAGACATTCTACAAAATAGCTGACCAGTCTTCTCGAAAAGTGCCAAAGTCATGAAGACAAGAAAAAATTGTTATAAATTAGAGGTGACAATAACTAAATTGGATGTGGGAACCTGGAACAGAATAGAAAGTTAAGTAGAAGAGATGGTGACATTAGAATAAGGCCTAGAGTTTACTTAATTGGTTTGCACCAATACTAACTTCTGGTTTTCATATTGTAACATGGTCATGTCTGCTGTCAACATTAGGAAAATCTGGGGTTAGTGGACATGGGAACTCTTTGTACTCCTTGTGCAACTTTTCTGTAAGTCTAAAATTAGTTCAAAATAAATGGTTCTTAAAATTGAATAAAATATATCCAATAATGCAATTAGCACCACAGTCCTGCTATAGACATTTTCATCACCCCAAAAGTTCTCAAATGCTCCTTTGCAGTCAGTCGTCTCCCCCATTTCCAGCCCCCGGAAATCACTGGTCTTTATTCTGTCACTGTAGTTTTGCATTTTCTAGAATGTCATATGAATGGAATCATAAAATATGTAGTCTTTTTTTACCTGGCTTCTTTTACTCAACCCTATGCTTTCAAGATTCATCCTCACTGTTGCCCCTTTGTATAGCTGAGTAGTATTCAATGATATGGTTGTACCTCAGTTTACCCATTCACAAATTAGGTTGCTTCTGGTGTTGGGTGATCCTATAAGACATCCAGGTGTTTATATGAGCATGCGTTTTCATTTCTCTTGAATCTCTAAGAGTGGGTTTCTGGGCCATACCATAAGGAACTGTTGGATGCTTTTCCAGAATGACTGCATTTTGCCTTTTCCCAGAAACATGTGATAGTTTCAGTTGTTTCCTTGAATCCACACTAACATTGGGTGTTGTCAAGATTTTGTTTTTGTTTTTGTTTGTTTCTTTTTTAACCATTTACTATAGGTACATAGGGATATCCCAAGGTCATTTTAATTTGCATTTTCCTGATGACTAATAATGTTAAAAATCTTTTTATTTGCTTATTTGCCATCTATATATCTTCTTTGGTAAAGTGTTTGCTAAATTTTGTTGCCCTTTTTAAAAGAAAACAGATTTTTCCTATTGTTATACTTCAAGGGTTGTTTATATATTCTGAAAACAAACCCTTTGTCAGGTATGTGATTTGCAGTTATTGCCTCCCAGTCTGTGGCAAGTTTTGCGCCCATCTTACTGAAAAGTCAACTGAGCCACAGAGAGGTTGAGCAACCATCCAGAGATTACACAGTTTACAAGGCATGAAGATAGGAGTCTCCTTCAACTGTCTATGCTCTTTGCCTGTACAGTCTATGGGGACACTCACCGTCCCAGGTGAAGATATGGCTGGATAATCAGCATGACCAGGTTTCAGAGTAAGGTCCCCTGGTGGACCTTTCCAACTGAGGAAGCTTCCAAGTGACCTTGGAGTGGCCTCTGGGAATCTCAGCAGTGGGATCAGCTAGAGGCCCTGCTGTCTTTACATGCAGAACTCCACCATAGAACATTTATCCAGGAACAGAGGCCATGCCTTGGCAGCCTACTGGATTCCATAAAAATGATCACTCACTAATTAAAATATTTTAATGATGTATAATAATCCCTTTTTCATAAAATAAAAGAGAAACTCTGTTTTCTAATGATAGCCATTTCCTGAATTTACTTTCATCTCTGCTACTTAATTTTTATAGAGCCTGGCTTGACAGACCTAATTAGCCATTTCTTCAAGTGTTCCAAATTCAGAGCCCATCGTGTACTCTGTGGGGAATAAAGAAGATGAGGGACTCTTGCCACTTGAGATTCTGCAGCTGGGACTCCTAGAACCTAGTTCCTGCCTGAAGTCCCCTCCTTGGCCTCAGATCTGGGACCTGTCTCTGCACACTTTGGATCTTTGTGGTTAGGTGCAATCTAGAGTTATGGAATCCTCTCCATTTTCTATAGAGGGAAAAACAAGCCAGAGTCTCATAGCAAGTCATGGCTATAGAGAAGAAACATATCCTGGGGTCCTCAGTTCTTGGTCAGAGCCACAGCCTTCAGCTTCCCTGATGCTAGGTAATCAGCTGCCTTCCCACCCTTCTATGCCTCTTAAACCAGGACTGCCATGCAGCATGACAATACCCCAGCAGAAAACCGAGTGTAGAGTCTGTTACTCATTCATATAGCTTTCTACATATCCCATAACCCAGGCCTCAGGTAAGAGGATAAAATGAGAATTACACATTTGAGTTCAGTCAGCAAAGTTGGATGCAATTTTGAAGCCTGGAATAGCCTATGTGTTGTGATTCTGGAAACAAAGTGACAGGAGATGTGTGTTTATGTGCTCGTGTTCAACAATATAAAGCATGAATTAAAGAATGTCAGGCGTGAGCTAAGCACATTGAAGTTCCCCCTAATTCTAGATCCCCATGTCTCTCCTTTCACCAATTCTAGGAACACAGACATCACTTTAGAGCAGATGATGTCTGCTCCATGAAGATACAGACTATGCAGAGGTGACCTTAGCCCCTTCTGCCCTTTATACAATTGATTACTGTGTTGTCACTCCACACAGGCAAATGAATTTATTCAATCACTCATTTGCCAAACATTTGATGAGTTTCCACCCACCTGAAATTGTTCAAGGCAAGAGAGTCATGGAGTTAAATAAAACACGGTTCTTCTTCAAGGAGTTCCTGATGTATTGAAAGTCATCAGATAAACACGTAGATAACAATACAAGAAGTTGAATGTGACATCAGAAGTGACTGCATTGTAGAGAAGTAGCATGGAGAAGAGAGTAAGGAAGAAGTGCTGGGAGGAGGCCCTGTATGAGCGGGCTCTCAAGGATGAATTGGAGTTTGCTGAGGGATCCAGAAAGAAAAAGAACCACATTGCAAAGTCAAGGAAGCTTTTGAAACATTATGATATCTTCAGGGAAGCTATGGGAGTTTAATGTTGTTGGAACTTAAATTAAAATTGGTGAAAGGTGAAAAGTTACACAGGAATGAGATCATACTGCACCCTAAGTGCCAAGTGCCATACTAAAGAAACTTGGATTTTACTTCATAAACAATAGCAATCCATTGATGTGAATTGGGGGTGAGAACGACAGGCTTGAATGTCAAACAGATCTTTCTGCTGGTAATATAGTGAACAAATACAAAAGTGAGAAATCCAGAGCTAGGGGGGCCAAGGAGGAAGTTTTTTGCTGTCACTGTGCCAGGTACTCATTTAACTTAATCTTCACAGTGGTGCTACTGAGTAGTTGTTTTTATTCCCATTTTACAGATGGGAAATTGAGAGATTTATTATGTGCCTCAGGTCGCCCAGCTGCTAAGGGCTAAAGCTATGATTATAATAGTTTCATCAGAAGGTGGAGCCCGATACAAGGCTTACACAGGTACAGGTTTAAGGGATGCTTGTGAGGTTAAATAGACTTGGTGATAACAGCATGCAGAGGAGGCTGAGGGAGGTAAAGAAGTTCAGGGTGTTTCCTGGAGTCCTCAGCCAGTAGGAGTTTGTTGCATGGTGACACATGGACTCAGTTAAGAACTGACACAGAAGGAAAACCTTTCCAAAACCTCATGTGTTCCCTTTCTCTACAACAAGTGTCTTCCACTTGTGCTCTGGATCCCACCCTTTTCAAACATACAAGGAATTTCTGTACACATTTTTTATCTTCTGTTTCTTTCTGTCACCTGATTCTTTTTTAAAAGATTTTATTTATTTTATTTTTAGAGAGAAGGAAGTGAGGGGGAGAGAGAGAGAGAGAAACATCAATGTGTGGTTGCCTCCCATGTGGCACCCACTGGGGACCTGGCCTGCAACCCAGGCACGTGCCCTGGCTGGGAATCAAACCAGCAGCCCTTTGGTTCGCAGCCCACACTCAATCCACTGAGCTACACCAGCCAGGGCTGTCAGCTGATTCTTATACTTCCATTTTCAATAAAACTCAGGTTTGTCCCTCTCTTTTTAACTACAGTCCTCTTTCCTTCCTTTACTACCAAATACTTTTTGTGGTTTACACCTTCGGCTTTTATTGTTTTTTACCATTCTCTTTCCTCAACCCTCTGCAGTTTGGTTTTTCCAATGAAAATACTCTCTTAAAAAGGTAGCCTGTGACTGCCTGTTGACCAAGTCCCATGGTCTCTGTTCAGTTCTCATTCCCTTTGACCTCTGCTTGATGGCTACATCTATCATTTCATGGCAGTGAGGTTGACCTTAACTTGACTTCTTCATGCAGTGTAGAACTCTGATCATCACAAATCCAACATAGTTCTTTCACCATTTTAAAAGGAAGTCCAGAAATATATAGGGGTGGGCAAAAGTAAGTTTTTAGTTGTTTGTGTGTAAAAATATATAACAGGAATAAATGATAATACAAGAATAAACTTTGTGTTTCAAGTACTCACAAATGTAAACTTACTTTTGCCAACCCCTGTACTTCTAAGCCAAATAGAAATTTCAGTCTCTGGAAGCATTTCTTTCATAGCTTTTTCAAATGAAACAACATACAAGTCATCATTGTGGGGGCCATTGTCAAGTATGTTTTTTTTCTCCCAAGTGAAAAAAACTACTTTCTTATATATTTATGTGATGTCGTTGGCAGCAGCATAATGTTTTAAGGTGATGGTCTTGGTTTTAAGACTCCCAAATGAATAACCAAGTGTATCAGTTAAGATGGGATAGGTTGGAACAAGATAAGTTTCAAACTTTCAGGAACATAACACATAATGTTTTATTATTTGTTCATTCAGAGTTTACTGTGGGTTCAGCAGCTCTCCATGAAAGATCCTTTACAAATGGGACCTTGGGAGCAGAAGTTGTTTCCATCTCACATCTGAACATAAACATGATCTATCTTATTGTTGCTACGGAGGGAAAAGGGAGCTGGATGTTTACACACCTTAAGTGCTATGCATAACAGTCATACATTTTACCTCTATTCACACCCCAGTTAGTCACATGACCCCAGATAACTCCAAGGGGCCTGGGAGGCTTAGTTCTTATATGCCTAGGATGGGAAGAACTGGATATGAGTGAGCACTACTTATTTCTACCATATTGAAAAGGTTGAAAAATATTTTTCTATTATTCATAAAATTCCATCCTCTAGGGGTGGGATAAGTACTCTTTTAGCTTTACAGTGGTCATGGATGGTTAAGTAGTAATTCTGTGCAGGACCAGGAAAAAGCATTAGTTTATACGGTGGAGGCACTTCAGATAATAAAATTCTGTGGTGCTATATTTCAGCACCAGAACTTGAGGACAGCTCCCCTACTTTGTAAATGATTCTGCCTGGATATTGGTTTCTTAGCAGCACTGATTTCCTGAATTTCCATACAGACATAGCCATATGCAGTCAAATATTGCAATTAAAACCCTCCTTACTTTCATCCCTCTATCCCAAAAATGTGAGCAACTTCTTTGATGAGCAAGAACAGACTGTCAAAATGCCACCCTCTCTGGTTGACAAGTCCCTCTAAATTTTAAGTGACAGGCCTCTACTCTCTACACTTACAAGGCTGCACTGCCTTTCCCCCTAGTGAAATGGCCAAGTTATTTTGGAACCATGGGGAAAAGTCTGGCTCTAGCCCCCAGGGGACATATTGAATAATTTGTTTCTTGCTGACCTCAATCGGTCTATTATTTGTAGACACTTTTAGCTAGCATCTGGAAATCTGTCCCTCTCTCTGGGTTCTTATTTAGAAACCATCCCCGTGGTACCTATAACTTAAAGAGTCACAGGCATAGCAATTACTGATGAAAGAAATTCACAGGTGGCAGCTCCCTCCACATGTGGTATGAAAATTAATAAACATTTATTTTATGGCAGAGTAATAACCAAACTGTAGGTAGAGTTATGCCCTTGTTTTTCTGTATATACATATCTCTTTCTCTCCACATAGTATTTTCTCTCCAAATAAGCATTTAGGAAGACGAGTTCAGCCCTTAGGACACTTAAGGGTGAACACAAGGGGTTTCTGAGCATGCTGGTGCGCTCGATTATTACTGTCAGCCCCTCAAGCACGTTTCTTTATGGTTCCCATTAAAGGCAGGGTCCTCCACCCCGACTTCCCACAATGTGCCAAGAGCAGCTACAGCTACCCTCTGCAGGCCTCCCCGTTTGCCTCACTCCTTCCTCTCCTCTCTAGTCACAGAAGTATCAGCTGTCCCAGCAGGGTGTCCCTGTTTGCCCAAACCTGGCAGCATCTCAGGGAAAAGGACAACAGAATGAAGCCACTCTCAGAAAAATATAAAAATAAAAACGACTGAAGGGCCATGTTTTTGGAACAGTTGGCAGGAAAAATGCCAGAGCCACACCACCAGGTCAGCTTTTTGTTGTTTTTGCAGGGGGACTGGACCTGCACCTTCAAATCTTACCTGCCTTTGTAGACACACCTAGCCCATGGTTAGAACACCACCCATGTCTGAGGCAGAGTTGATAGTGCGTTCCGTCCTACTGTAGATATCAGCAGGGAATCCTTCATCCCTTCTCAATCTATATTTGTTCACCAGTCAGCATATCTGGACACATCCTCAAAACTAGTAATGTATGCTAATAGAATAATAATACATTATATTTGTATAACCCCTTCCTTGGTGGTACCCCAAGTGCTCTACCAACAGCATCTCACCAAGACCCCCACTCAGCTCGCCATGAAGGGTTACTCCCTTTGCTATACGTAGGCATGCAGAGGCATCAGTAGGGGTGGCTCAGGAAGGGTGACATGACATTTCTCCACCCACCACCACACATTCACCAGCCAGCCCAGCAGTTGGCATGCCAAAAAGCATGCCTCACTCGACTGAGAAGCAGCAGATGACACCCAAGAGAAGGGGGCTGAGACCCATGCTCCCGAGCCTGGCACTTGCCCCTCCAGGAGGCCCAGCTGTCTGAGTCTTCCAATGGGAGTGGATTGACTGCTCTGCAGGCATCTTCATGTGCCTATGAGGCCAAAAAAAAATGAGGCGACTAGTTACATCTTTCAGCAGCCTGTTGGCGTGGCTCCCTCAACCCTCAAGTAAATGAGTCCTATTCCACTCCCATTGGCCACACTTGCTTTGCTTCCAATACTTTTTTTATTATTTCGTGATCAGATCGGTGATCCAAATGCAGGTTCGAACTCATGCTATACCTGATGAGGATACAACAAAGGATTACAGACTGTGGGCCGGGAGCCAGTGCTGTGTTTCGGATTGAGGGAAGTGAGGCAAAGGCGGAAGTGGTCGTGACGACTTCACAAAGGAGCTGTGGCAAGCACAGAGTAGCTCTACCAGCAGCGAGAAACCATCTCATCTATTTCCTTGTGTAATAAATTCCTTTCCTAAGAGACCAGGGCTCTCACAACAGGTTAGGGAGTTCCTTGCAGCCACATGGTATCTGGAGGCCCCGCAAACCGCAGAGTGGCACTAGAGGCTGGCGAGTTCCTAAATTACCCTCCCAGTCGATTGCATTGTTAATCAGGGTGTGCACCACGATCACTAATGGCACTTGCTTATGGGACAAAGCCCCAGTATTTATCTTGTTTTAATTATATTAGAAAGCAGTGATATTCAATTAACCAACTAATCAAGCAAGCCAGTCAATACTGGTTCTGGCAGGATTCTCCATTGCCCGGCTTCTTGTTCTGGGTGGTAGCCCATGCTTTAAGTCAGATGGAGTTACTTCTTGGTGGCCAAGAACATACTGCTGAGAAGTAGGCATAAGCAAGGAAACCAGGATTCAGACTTCAGACATAGGCAGAAGCCCCACAGGTTCATTCCCTTGCCTGATTATGGTGAAGAGTTGCAGCAGCCTCCTTTTCGGTTGGTTAGGTGTTATTTATTCTACAATGTAGGAGGTCTGTCCAGAAAGTATCCAGCCACACACTATGAAAAATAGAGACATTTACTGAAGAAGACACAAGATGCAAGAAACATTGTACATAGGACAATGACGCCTCAGTCCCCTTCAAAGTAGGCACCCCGGGGCCTCACACAGTTCTCCCAATTGCCATCAGCTGCTCCGTCGTATTTTCCTGAATCTCACTGAAGGCCTGAAATCTCTCTTCCTTTTCAAAGGTTATTTTATTTTTGGGGAAAGCCAGAAGATGCAGGGCACCAAATCTGGGCTGTAAGGGGGCTGAGTCACCTGGGTGATTTGATGTTTTGCCAAAAACTCTGCACAAGACATGATGTATGAGCGGGTGTGTTGTCGTGATAAATCTGCCACTCACCAGTTGCCCATAGCTGTGGCCATCTGAATCATCTGGATAGTTTCTGCAGAGGGATGCTCAAACTTAACACAAAATCTGATGCAGATTTATTGCTCTACTCTCTCAGTCATTTTGAATGTGATGGCCACACAGTACACACGCTCACTCAAAGGCTTCTACCACCCCCAGTACTTGACCAGTACAGTGAAGTCTTTATTGTTCGTACATGCACATTCCAGTCCACTCTCCTTGGCTATGTTAACTTCAATGTTGCACAAACTGTTCTCATTATATCAACAATGGCTGGAGTTTTTCCAGACAGACCTTGTTGTATATTCAATTTGCAAGTACATGTAAAGAGTCATTTTCTCTACCCTGTGGATTAGATATCTAAGATTCCTATATTTTATAACAAGTCAATGGCAGAACACTAAATACTGAGCAGATTTTATCATAAAACAACAGTCTAAAGTGTCGTGTGATGTTCCCAAGGACTGCCAGGTGGTTCCCTACTATACCAGGTAACCCTAACAGCAGGTGGACCAACCTGGAAAGCCTCCATCAGGATCTATGTGTGTCTGGACTCAAAAGCATGTGGGAGACACAGCGAGTCAAGAGCAGGGCATCTTTCAGGGAGAACGCTTGTGGAGCCAGGCACAGCCCTTTGCCCCACTCACATGTGTCCAGAGACATCTGGCTTTGAGACTGTGTCTGCCCAAGGGTAGGGAGTGGTTGCTGGCCAGAGAGGAGAGTGTTTCCCTTGAGCTATGCTCATTACCCCTTCACCTTCATCAGACTCCTAAAGATACACCTGGATCTAACTGTTTAAGTATCAACCTCATTTCCCAAGGCAAAGTGATGACTGAAACTTGAGCAGCATCACCCAGTCATTTGATTATTTTTTCTGACTTGTAGGGCAAGAGTCATTATAGAGTTTGCACTGGATGCTCCCTACTTGGGTTATGCTAATCACTGGACCCCACGCCTTGTGATAGCTTCACTAATTCCCACCCTTTGCAAAGCTGAGGATCTCAATGGGAAAATTGGCAAGTGACTGCTCCTCAGGGAAGACAGCACTGGAAAAAGAGGAAAAGTCCAGAGAAGATGGGACACTGGGTTTGAGAATACCCATCCCATGGCTCACAGGTGCTTCACAGGCAGCATAGCCCATGCACCAGTTTAATCCTTTGCATGCCTGTCAGGTTGTCCTAAAAAAGGAAGTCAGTCTGTATGGGAACCACAGACTGCAAATCTTTCAAATGCATCCGAGTTCTCAAGGCATCCTCCAAAGGAAGGCAGGGATCACTCGGTGCAGCCAGGCGCCAAGGCTTATGCAAGAGGGACAGCACATTGCTGGTTGGAGGAACCAGCCAAGCAGAAAAATTCTGGCACCTGTGTGGGAAGCTGACGCCTTGCAGCTTCAGGTGAGCTAAGAATCAAAACCTGATTCTGGACATGACATGTGGCTGTCTAAACCTAAGTGACTCATGCAAAAGTGAGATCTTTCACACAGAGATACATTAAAAGGGAAAGAATCTTAAACTGCTATTGGCTTTCAAACATTTGATGAGTTTCAGTTCGTTAAGAGTTATGCAGCCTTGTTAATTCAATAAGACCAAATGGGGCCCTAATGTCACACAACAATAAGTAATTTGAAAGGGACAAAAAAGAATAAGAAGTAACAGTTATTATCTAGTACAATGTTTAATCAAAAGATGCCAGGAATTTGCGACTTCATGGTAATGTTTCAAAGGTTGGAAATTTCAAAGGCACACAGTCTGTGACGGTGGCTGGCAGGCTGGGAAAATGGACAGAATTTTGATAATTGGCTCTGATGGAATTGAAAAGTCTACTCCACACACATGCTCACATTCCCACACTCACTCAAAACTTCATGTGTATCCCTCAAGCTGGATTCAGTTTGGGTTCCAGCCCAGGGAACGTTGGGGAACAAGGCTTTGTCATGGAATTTGAGGTCCACTGAGCCCACATTGATATAGAGTCAAGTTGTTCTTGACTTTGAACCATTCAAAGACCAGTCATTTTCTAATGATTTTTTTTCTTATTCTCACCTCATGCCTTTTCATGCTACAATTAAGACTTCTACACTTCCCCAAGTACCCTGCTCCTCACCATCAAGGCTATAAGCATGTGGTCTGTGGATTTTCCAAGCCTGTCTGCCTTTTGATGATGCCCAGAATATTTATGCCCTTGGCTTATCAGGGTCATACTGCACAACCCTTGAAGCTATGACCTGTCCTGTCCTTCAAGAACTGTCCACTTCCATTTCTATCTGACAGAGCTTGTGCACACATGCCTCAGCTATACAGGACATTTAGTAGATTGGGAGTCAGAGATCCATAGCTGCTTAGGAAAGCCTGATCACACCTGCCCTCTTCCCGGCTCAGCTCTGTGCTCAGAACTGAGAATGACCCAGTCCTGGCTCAACACTCTTCTCCTGCCTTCCAGGCCTTCCTCCACAGCACCTCACTGACAACCACACAATTCTGACTTGTTCCATTCATAATACCAGTTGACCATCTGAGAATGTATGATGATTTCAAAGACTTCTCTTTTGAGATGCCCCTTTGCCTGACCTGACCAGTGTAACACAGCACTTAGCCTCAAAGAGAGACCCACCAATGCTTGATAATTGATCAGCACACTATTATTTTAAGAAGTATGAAATCAATGCATCTATTTTGATTCAGATGCTTCAGAATGTTTTTGAAGCCTCAGGCAGGCCAGACTGAAATAGGCGGGACTCAGCTGATCCCAACGCACAATTCAGAATCAACGCCCAGAGCTTCCTAGGGTCTTAGACCTAGTAAATGGTGTGGTTGGACCCAAACCCAAGTCTCCCTGGGGTGTTTTCCTCTATACCAGGCTGCTTCCAGCTGCCCCTCACTCATTGTATTGTTGTTGTAATCATGATTGAATGCTTGCTGTTTTATTTACTTCTGAGATATAGTTGTTCTAGTAACATAGAAAAGGGACAGGCAAGGTATTTCCTATATCCAATGGGTGTCCAAAAAGTAGGTGGCAGTGGCTCTGGGGCATCAGAATCCCTGTCGAGCCAGTAGTTGGGGTGGCATTAGAAACTTGAACCCCCATGTACAGCAGAAGCAGTAAGTCAGCTCATTTTGTGTCCCTGATAACCAGCCCTAAGAGGGCATGCATTGCTCTTTTGCAGAAGAAATGAGTAAGTTCCAAGTCAGGGAAATTCAAGGACAAAATCAAGTTTGAATCAAGTGGTTTCCACACTGAACAGTCTACAGGGATCTCTGGACTCTGTGGCTGTGTCTTCCCAAAGACAGAAGCGATTTTAGTACCCAGTGCAGAGAAAGTAGAGAGAGCCAACTCCATGGGAGAGACTTCTGATGTGATATGGATTCCTCAACAACAATTACCACGAGCACCAGGGCTTTCAACCTAATTAAACCTATTCTTCAGCTTGAGATCTATGTCTGGGCTTAGTTGCTCTTTCTTCTTCCATTTTCATGCTTTCTTTTCTTTACAACGTCCTTGCCTCCTTGGTCTTACATCTCAATGTAGCAAGATATCTAAAATGATGACGAGTGGATGAAAAAGGAAAAATGATTTCTCTGCTGGTGCCTTAATGGAAGGAAGTGAAAGAACTGAATCAGAGAAAGTTAATAGTCACTATCATTTATGCTCCCTGGAAAGCTTGATACAGGCAAGCCCTAAATGATCTTTGCTAATGGGACAGTGGGAGCAAATGAAATGATATTACAGATATGTTTAGTACTGGCCCTCTCCCAAGCGCCTCTCCCCACAATATCTCATTGAACCCACCCGGCAACTCTTTGAAGTTGCCATATTATCTCAAAGAACAGGCAAGGAAGGTTGACTGACATCTCAATGGTCACACAGCTCAGGTGTGGCACGGAGAGTCTCTAACCTGATTTTAAATGTTAAATCTGATGCCTCTGCCATGACTCCATAAACAATTCTAAATTCCCATTTAAGGGTGACACTTTTGATTTTCCCTCCCACAAAACCAATGCAAGTGGATGGCCAACTCGGTGAGTCCAGAGTGCTATCTTCTTTATGTCTTTAGGAAGAGAGGCTGGTGGGTAGTAAAATACTCCAAACCGGACTTCCTGTGTGAAATGCTGCCGTAGCCAAGGCAGGACTTCCCTCCTCGTTTTACAGTGAAGAAACTGAGGCTCGGAGATATTAGGGAACGTGTCCAAAGGTACACATCTTGTAAGAAGTCAGTAGAGCTGCCCTAACCTTCTCATCGAGGACGTGTGTGTGGCTGCAGGTCTAGCCAGGTGAAAATGCTGTAGGTGACCACTCCCGGGTCACCCTGTGCCAGGATGGCAGTGAATGTAGCTGACCAGAGCACGTGTGTCTCACTCACTCCTACAGTCTCCTTACAAAAACCACCGTGGCCCCTGCCCCACTGGTGGCAGGTTGGCCACACTGGCTTGCCTTCTGTGCAGGCGTCCTGTTCCACATCTCTGCTGCCTAGATTTATGGGAGGCAGGGATAGGACGGCCCCACCATCCAGGGCAGAAGCCCACCATCCTCCTGTGCAGGTTGCAGAAAGAGAAGTCGCAGGGGCCAGGCAGTGACAGGAAGCGCTGGGGGCTTGTGACGAGCTGCCCTCAGAAAGGAAGTGAGACTGGCATCCCACCTGCTGAGAGGAGTCGCCTCCGGGAGCCAACTGCTGTCTGTTAGCTGTCCTCCCCCATCTCCAGGCAAGCTTCAGGTCGCACGGTCACACACAGGTATGTGGACTAGAATCCTCAACCTTAGCCAGGGAGTTGCAGATGACAAGGGACCTCTAGGGCCCAACAGCCCCTGATGCTTTAACACCTTTGTGCACAGTACCTTTCCCTTCCTCTGTAGGGGTGTCATTGAGCTTACACCCTCAAATGGCTGTCTGAAGCCATTCAGGCACCCCTCTCCTTGGAGCTCATGAGGAATAATCCTAACAGCAACAGTAACTGATCAGTTAATTTTAAAGACTCATAGCTCTGGGAACCTCTTATACAGGTAACGCTGTACTCTTTCGCCATTTGTGCCACTGGCTCTTTTAGACCCCTGGGCATGGAACCACATCAAAGGACAGTCTCGCTGCCCCGTGATGCCTCATCCCCCCACCTCTGGGAAGTAGAGGGAAACCCATCAGGGCCTCCTGTCAAGGGGCCGGCTGGAAATCAAGTTACAACTGGCACGATGTGTATCAGAGCATTGCGGCTCCCATCCATCGGCCCAGGGCGTTATTAATAGCCCGCAGCCTGGAGACAGAGATGGATACTGGAGCAGGGGCAGGGGCAGCCCCAGTGCAGTGAGGCGGAGGGAGAGAACGACTTATTAGCCCCGCTCCAGGTGCAACCTTCTCCCCGCGACCCAGCCGGGGCCGGGATGATTTATTGGTTCGGTAAACGGATTTTTATAATTAAAATTGATTTTCAATTTTAGTATGGTCTGGAAGGACTGGGTCAAGTTCAGGAGGGAAAGGGGGGTCGCCCAGAGAAAGGAAGGGAAATGTGCTCTCAATTTCCCGTGCGTCTGAGGTCACTGGAGCAGGAGGAGCCTCTCATTTTACAAGTGAGGGAACAGCAGCCCTGCCTGGGGGGTTGGCCTGCTTGCTCAGTCTCAGAGGGTGAGGTAGGGCAGGGCTGGGATTTGCCCTGACCTTGCTGGACCCCTCAGATACGCCCATTTCCCCGGGAGCATGT